>CAMXCT020000650.1:76280-86280 GCA_947184155.2 Cladocopium goreaui | reverse complement strand
GATCCACCAGATGAGGATTATGTAGTTGAACAGGCAACATGTTCTTCTATTTCTGCATCGAATCCCTGGGTCCTGTATGAGGCAAGCATTATCTGTGCTCGTGATGAAGATGGTCAGATTGAACCAGGTGAGAAGATTGTTGTCTCCAGGGACTGGGGATATTTGCTTGGACCTCAGAGAGTTGCTTTGAGAAGGCAGTCCATTGGATCAGCATGGGAGAAGCTACCATGGACAGGACATCTTTGCTATCTCTTCACAAGATCGTGGGAGATGGGTCGACTTCGTGCACATTATCACAAAACACGTCAATTTGACATGTTTTTTTTCCTAGATGATTGTCTATATTTTTTGACAGACTGGATGAGAGCACAAGGTGAGCCACCAGGATGGGAAGATCGATTTGACATTCACAGAGAGCGTTGGTCAGAAAACTGGCTTCTATAAAAACGTGATTTGATGATTCAAGAAGACATGGAATGGTTAGTAGAAGCTGTGTTTACGTTCTACAGAAAGCATCTCGACAAGTTGATCAGAGAGAACGACAGAATGTGGGGATATTTTTGCCAGAAGAAGTATGATGATGATGGCAATGAAATTGGACTGGAATTGAACACCTCCGGCTGTGACATGACAGATCCACATGTTGAAGTTCCTATGAACAAGAAGACAGTTGTTAGATGGCATTAGATAAATCTCTCATAAACCCAACCACTTATATATTATGATCATAATAATCATCTTTTAATCATCTATGAGTTTAATGACATTAGGTGGTAAATCATCATCCACCAGGTGTTTTTTCCGCCTATTCTTTCATCCACCAGGGATCTCTAGGGGTCGCAAGGTGAGCGTGGGCGAAGAGGATGCGCAGATTCCGCAAACGATGTCGTTGAGAGCCTCGGTTCAAAAAAACACCAAGGAACAAGATTTGGGCAGTTAGCCCCTGGTAAACTACCAGTTTGCTACGGAAAAATTCCATGTTATTAATGGGTAAATCAACTATTTCTACGGCCATGTTCAATAGCAAACTGTTAGTTTACTATAGGTTAAGAAGAATCATTGGGAACATATGGGGGGGGTCCTGAAATGAAGGTACGTTTATTTCATGGAAAATCCTATTGAAATGGATGTGGGGGTACCCCCATTTCAGGAAACCTCCATATGTAGGTCAACCAAATGCATTGGTTGGTTTAGTATGGTTTAGTACTACCTGTTTTTTTGATAAAACCTTGGATAGAGCCACCGAACCAGTCAAAAATCATATTGTTTGAAGGATATCTAAGATTGGCAATAACTCAGCACAGTCAGCTTCGTATTCCCTGCGCCAGATGCATTTTGTGACATTTATTTGTCAGGGTTGCTCCAACCCTTTGTATGGGAGATGGGAACAAACCATTGTCTTTTTTTTGATTATCTTAACTGGTTGGTGGTTTGGAACATGAATGGATTATGACTTACCATTCAGTTGGGAATGTCATAATCCCAACTGACGAACTCATATTTTTCAGAGGGGTAGGTACACCACCAACCAGCTAAAGGTGTGTTGACTCCCAGTCTTAGGTACCCTTCGCAAAGTGACTGTGGACTGATCAGATTAATATATCAAATTTTATCCATCTTTATTGGCTGTTTGCTTTGGATAGCCCGCAAGCAAAAATTGAGAATTTGTTGAGAAATCTTTGGGGGATTCCTGAAATAGATGTATCCCCCAAAATCATCAATCTTAATAGGATTTTCCATGAAATAAACCATCCATTAATAGGGTAGTACCCGCATGGCTGTGGAAACTGCCATTTCTTGAAGTCCTTCAGCCACCCTCGCAGGTCCAGGTCCAAAAGGTATGGATAGGAAACACTGATTTCATGGAGGTGTCTTTGGGATTTAATGGGAATTCATGGTATCTAATGGGATCTATGATGAATTTCTGATGAATGATATGAATGATATGATTTGCCCCCCGGTCAAAGTTGATTTGCAAACCCCATTTAACTTTAGATATCTATAGATGTATCTGCCATAAGCTGTAGTAACTATAGTTATATAACGAGCCCTTTCTTAACTATCACGGCAGCACCTTGTATGGAAAACCTTCTCTGTGAATCGAGAAATATTTATCACGAATCATGTAGGATCCACTATTTGAAAAAAAACATCCTTAATTATCGAACCATTCGAGGGCTATTGTAAAAGTTAAAAGAGTAGAGGTATGCCCAATACTAAACCACAACTGGTTGGTGGTTTGGAACATGAATGGAATATGACTTCCATTCAGTTGGGAATGTCATAATCCCAACTGACGAACTCATATTTTTCAGAGTCAGAGGGGGATAGGTATACCACCAACCAGACAAATTTGGGATTGGTAGATGGATGTTTTGGGATAGATGAGCAACAGCAATGGCGTTGGATTCGCAACACGCATACACCACGAAGCTGTGGTAATGCGTCAAACATCCTCATCCTAGGGCTTTTCCACGGTGGTCCCTCGTAGGTTTTCAAAATGATGGGGGATTTGATTTTTGAGTCCATGTACATATGTGTATGTATATATATATGTAGGAAGAGAGAGAGAGAGAGAGACACTTTTTGTTCAACAACGAACAGCTGGGTCAACCAAGTGTATGGATATCTATGGATAGTGTTGTATTCCAGTGTTTGCCACTTTGATGGTTATGTATTAACCAAATTTGCTGACACCCGTATTGGGGTTTGAAAATAGGGTAACGCCAAATCCATTGGTAGATCATGATCTGTCCAGAAAAAGCTGACATTTGGATGGCTAGATTCCCCATTTTCCCCGAAAACTGCAAGGAATGACCTTCAGGATGATTCCGGGCACTTCCGATGCTACGCCCAAAGCGGGCCAAAGGACAGGGGAGTCGTAGGGTCCCACGCGCGCAGAAGCCTATCATTAAACCTGCAGCAAGAGGGTCAGTTATTTCTCGTATGGTTCAGTTTTACCCATCCACCAATAGCCACAGCCATATACATATATATATATTATAGACATATATACGGCATCCATCATAAATCCTTTAGATATTTTGTAGGTATGAACGAACTTACCTATCATTTGCGGGCCCCTTCCCTTCGTGTGATGGTCGGGAAAATCGGCAATCTTTAACTTGAAAATGAAAGAAATCTGGTTGGTGGTTTGGAACATTTGGACTGTTTTCCACAATATATGGAATAATAATCCCCAACTGACTTCCATATTGTTCAGAGGGGTAGGTTTACCACCAACCAGAAGAAAATGAATGGTGTGTTTTTTCAATGGTTCACTTTCAACCCCTTTGAATGTGGGAATATGTGTTAGAAATCCCGTCATGATGGATGCCAGGATTTCTGGTCACCAGGTCTACCGGTGGCTGATGGAGGTTTAATCTGACCTCTACTTTGATGGGAAACAGCCTACTTGGTGGTTCATCCTACTTAGTAAGTGGGTTATAACCGTAGTTAAAAGTGGACAGACAGCCCCTACTTATCCCATTGAATTCACCAGGGTTATAGTTATAACCTACTTCCGATACGTGGGATGAACCACCAAGTAGTGCTTCACCATGAGAAGGTACCAGGAAATCCTGAACCTGAAAGGTCCGAAAAGCTCCAGGGAGGGACCAAACCCCAGCTGAGTTGGCTCAATAACTTGATGACCTGGGGTAATTACAAAAAATACTGGATGTATCGGACTAGTCAGCTAGTTAGATGATGTTAGATGGTTTCTTCCTGTGACAAGCACTGGGGATTATGTCATGGATAGTTAGATTGGGCTATGAACAGGCTAGACCTTAAAAGGTCCCCCCGCCATGGGTGAACAAAACATAAAATCAAAGACTACCTTGACAAGAATTACATATGTCCATATATTTCCATGGTTTGAACCTGCAGCAATTTTACAATTATTTGGCCTGGTACAGCAGGATATCAGCTATCAATTCGACGATCAGATGGCGGTTTTGCATGCTCGCCGAAGTATGGTCCTGACCTGATTTTCTCGCTTTCATTCCCGAGCAATGGCAGATGTGCGTTATCCTTGAGCGATCAGAGGTGAAGTCGATAGAGGCGAAGCAGTGGCGAAATGCCTCCAGCTGTGCTGGGGCAACTTGCAGCTTCGGCGGCACCAAAGACGGTCAGGATGCCTGACGCTGTCGTCAACTTCCTGATGTTTGAAGCTTACCATTTCCTGCCACATGTTGATGGTTCCAGATTGATGTGTGTAGCTTTGGGTTGATCACTTTTATATGTATGCCTTATTGATCCATATTGTACGATGATATCTAGTGAGATGATTATTATATCATTAGATATCACTAGATATCACTAGATATCACTAGTATTTCATGCTATTTTCATTTATTGGAATTACCCATGATCTTTTTCCATCCAGACAGCGTTGGCTTTGTTGGATTTGTTTTGGGGTGACCTGTGAGAGAGCTGGATGGTAAGAACCATCCCCAAGTTTGGTAGGTTTATGGCGTTGGGTTTACCACATGATTTTGGGAAATCACTAGAAAGTCCCATGAATTACCATTGAATCATCGTTATAAACTTCATTAAATCACCATTTCTTGAAAATTATGCCCCATGAAAGCCCAAAAAACTTCTTGTGTTATATCCTGAAGCTTGGAGATTGATCGCTCGAAAAGCTTTGACAAAAAGCATTTGAAATCTAATAAGTTGTCCTCCAGAAATTGAGCAAATTCCAAGGCATTTCCTGGTGCTAACCCGGATTTCTGTTGGTCATAAATTTAGAAAACCTGGGTGATTACCAACCAGGGGGATCAATTTATGTTGTTTATTGGGTAAACCAACCACTACATTGATGTTTACCTGTTCATCCCATTTTTGCCGGGGAAAAAAGAAACAGCGCCGCAGGAAAGCAGGATATGTGGTGGAATTCATCCCAAAGTCATTACCTTACAGCCCCTTGTCTCCGTCGCCATTGGGGTTCCAGTTGTGGTGCTGTGGTGTATCGTGGGTGAGAACACCCTGTCTGAGTAGAGAACAGATTCTGATGCTGGGTTGAAGATGTTGAAGGGAAGATCAAAACCGGAATCCATGGTTTTTCCTTACCGAAGATAGGGGGTTCCTATGAGTCTTCCATTAAGCCAATCCATCGCAGCTCTGATCCAATAGAGTCCATAATCTAGCAATTTACGGCGTCTAAACCCCTTTTTGTCGGATTGTATAGGAACCCTCAAAAAGGATAGAAAAGTTAATTCCCCCGAAAATAGTGATGAATCACTTTTCTAATCTGTTCTATCGTTTTTGGAGTTGCTATAGCTATGTATGGCAAGTTGCACTTTCATTCTCTCATTGGCTTTACGTATGCTTCACTGCACCAAAGACATCCACTGCTGGGTTCGAGCAAACCAAGGCCATCAATCAGTGTCTTCAGCGACATCTTTCGATTATATATATATATGGGAATTTCCATAAATGGGGGTACCCCTATTAATGGATGGTTTATACGGGAAAATCCCAATCTAAAATGGATGAGAACTAGGGGTACCCCCATTTATGGAAACCCCCATATGGGCTAATCTGCTAATTCATGTTAATTCCCAAGATGTTTCACAGATGTTTACAGATGTCCTTTTCCCGCTAGATGTTTTCCCCCCAACCAATACGTAGATGACCATCAAGAATATGTCAAACGGGCCCCTCTTTTTTCCCTAAGATTTTTCAGAGCTCATAAATCCTCTATAGTCCCATGTAATCCCCATTTTTGTTGCTCAAATCTCATGTTTTTTGGGCTGCAAAAAGATCCCTTAAATTTCATGCTTCAATCACACAATTAATTTGGGATTCAACCTCACTAAACCACTCATCATATATATCCTCCATCCCATTATAGTCCCGCAATGATCCCGTTTTTTTAGCCATTCAACATCATAAAGTCCCGTGATATCCCATGATACCCTCTGGTAAATTAACATAACTATGGAAAATCACCATTTTCAATTGGTAAATCGACTATAAATGGTCATTTTCAATAGCTATGTTAAATTTCCAGAGGGTATCCCATGATAATCCTCGAATTTGCTGAAGATGATGTGTGGTTTTCCGGATATCCACTAGGAAGGAAACAGGTTTTTCATTGTGATTCCGGGAGCACAAGAAAAAATAATAACCATGGAATGTGGAGCTTGAAATTCCTAAGCTTGGTAATTGCATTTTCAAGAATGGCAATTTTCATGGGATAATCAATGATAATAGCCATGGTTGTAATGCGAGAAAAACCAATAAACCTACCATTTGGGCATGGTAGATACCAACCCTTTACAGTTCTTTTGGGGATGATTTATGACATTGGGTTTACCACATTATTCACTATGGTCATTCTCACAAATGGGTCCTATAAACCATCGACAAGTTTGGTAGGTTTATGGCATTGGCTTTCCCACACACGGTGTTTCTTATAAATATATATATATATAGATGTGTAAATCATCATGATTCACTAACCTGAATTGTTGGGCCATTTGGGGATGATTTCCCTATAAAAACCATGATTCCAGGGTTCGGGAGAACAGTGAGGTCGTTCTAATTTACCCATATATATATATATACAGTGTTATATAGTGTTATATATATATATTACAAACATGTCTTTTACTTGGTGGTTCACCCCACTTAGGTAGGTTTTGATCCTCATGATTTCAATGGGCTCAGTAGAGGCTGTCTGTTCACTTGGAACTGGGGTGAACCAAGCCACTTACGATTCCTAGGATGAACTACCATTATCTCCCAGATGTTTTCCCATCATAGCATCAACATATCCTCACGATGGTTTTACAGTTATACATCCCGTTCCATTTAGATCATTTCCCTTGCTGAGTAAACCATATTAACCATATGCTGCAACTCCATTTTTATCATCCTTTTTTTAGATGATGGTTATACATCCATGTTAATCCCATATAAGCCCATATTAAACAAATATTAACAATCATCTCAAAAATTGAAACATGGTTAACCATATATCTCATATATTAAGCATCATCTCAACAAACCATTTGACCATCTATTAACCATGTTTTGTAACGCGGGAAAAATCATCTGGAGGTTGCATGGCTGTGGCCCTGGCAGAGCTCAGCATGGCTTCTCAGCTCCTGCAGCAGGCGGGAAAAACTCATGGCTTTAGCAAGGGCAAATATCGGAAAAATTGTGGTTTAATATGGTTTAACATGGTGGTTTAACATGGTTGGATCCATGAAAGATATAGTTTGGCGCCAGCAGAAATGATGCTTCAAGAGGTCGATAGTTGAAGCAATGACAAGTGGGCATTTTACCCCTAAGAGTACAGATTTATACGGATATGAGCAGATGGTCCCGGGTTCCACGGCCATACCTGCTATGGTCCAATGGTATGGTCATGAAAATGGCCGTCCTGATTGATAAACCACACATGCTTCATGCTTATCATGGTTTTTATAGGGAAATCATCCCCAAATGGCCGAACAATTCAGGTTAGTGAAATATTACTGTATATTTTACCCAGATAGTTGGATTATTTCATGTGTTTTGTACGAACGTGGGGAATGTATAACCGCCAGAAAATCAAATTTAAGCACCAAAAACGGGGATCACTTGAGCAGTTAAAGAATAAGAAACTTCGGGGATTTTCACAATCCATGGACTGGAAATCACTATTAACCGAACATTGGTAAAAAAAAGAATCCAATTCATTCTTGGCACTGCTCACTTAGCACAAGGTGGCACCAAAAAATGGAATTTACCCTCTGGTAGTTTAACATAGCTATTGAAAATGGCAGCTTTATAGTTGTTTTACCTATTAAAGATTGTTATTTTCCATAGCTATGTTAGCTTACCAGACGGTAACAGCCAAGACCAAGACAGTGGTATTTCACCGAGAAAAGCGGATTTCGCCGGCTGAAATGTGGTGCTTTGCTGTCGCGGGTTACCTCTTGGGTTTATTTGTTTGACCCGTCCCACACCTAAAAACCATGACTGTTGCTTCATTTCCCAAGCCCCAGTTATAGCTTGCTTTATACACCTCAGTAACCAGTTCGTTATTTGCGTACCATAAACCATGGTGAAATTGGAGTTATGTGAACCCCAACTTATAATCCAACTTAGTCTTTTTATCGAAATCCCCCATGAATTATAGTTAAATCCCCGGGACCCAACACTTAAGCAAGGCAAATAGGTGAACTGAGCGATTCGTCATCCGGGGGCCACTTTGTTGTCAACATCCCCAAGTAGCTTGGTTCAATATGTACCCAGATGATACGACGTAAGAGGTATCAGGATATCCAAGTTTTGCCATGCCAAGTACTAGGTGCATTGGATATGTAATATATATATATATAACACTATATATATATAAGTATATGGGTAAATTTCATCACGACCTCACTGTTCTCCCGAACCCTGGAATCATGGTTTTTATAGGGAAATCATCCCCAAATGGCCCAACAATTCAGGTTAGTGAATCATTATGATTTGCACATATATATATAAGAAACACCGTGTGTGGGAAAGCCAATGCCATAAACCTACCAAACTTGGGGATGATTTATAGGACCCATTTGTGAATTATTATAATTTGCCTTTATATCACCATGTAATCAGATGATCAAAGGTCAAAAAACTACTGACTCAGGCAGCGGAAGCAGAAAGTGAAACAGCTATGGCAAAGAACCGGGCTAGTACAAGGTGGTGCCCCCCAGTTATAAGTTGGGTGATAGTCCCCGTTAACTATAGATATAACCCCCTAATCAAGCCTACATATTGGACTTTAAACCAACTTTGCTAACGAACTGGGACACCACCTTGTATTTACCCTGGGAAGGTGTGAAAAGTTCATGGCTTCTGGATATATCTATGCGGGCAATGATGTCTTAGTAAGACAAATAAAAAGACCGGTTTCGGCCTGATGCCGCAGGGTAATCCCATGGTTGGTATAAATTCTGCTTTCATAACTATGGTATTATGATATGTTGATACAATCTATATACACAATACTAGTACTTACATACATAATCGGTTGTAAACATTATAGGCGTATCATATATATGAGTAATGGTACTAGGTAATCAATAATAAGTCTAACTTTAGATATCAAGCAGTTATTGAATTATTTTGATTGGAAATAACTGCTTAATTATTATCTAAAGTTAAATTAGTGCCTATTATTATTAAATCATTAGTGCCTATCAATAAATATTACCCTCTGATTATTTAACATAGCTATGGAAAAATGGCCCATAGAAACAGATGATTTTCCCATTAAAACTTCCTGAAAAGGAATTCCCACCCCGACCACCGCTGTCCTGCAGGTGATTCTGCAGGGCTTTGCGCCACTCTTGACCAAGCGGACACAGGCGGAGGTGTGCGGCGGGAAGCATTGAAAGGGAGCACGGGGGAAACACTGGATCTCGGTACTTTATATATATAATATAAGTAGTCATCATAATAGTAGTTATTACTTTATAGAATATAAATTGTCATCATGATAGATATGATGGTAATTATTTTTATAAACGTTAACAATAACTGTGATCTTGATAGTCAAATATATATATATATATAATCATCCTAGAGAAGAATTTTTTGAACATCACGAACATTGAAACATATATTTGAAAATGCATATTGGATATATACTTCAGGACGATAATAATATATATATAGATACATACACAAACACATACTCAACTTAAAGATTTATGTATGACAAGCTGTTTTCGGAGTTTTAGTCATCACATATTATATACATAGCCTTGTTGAACAGGATTGCACATTGATGTAAAACAATGCAGGTTTTAGCCCTTCAAAATACAGGGTTATAGTCGATGTATCCGGGTTAATGATAGCCGCAAGAGGAGGGAAGTTGAAGAGTTTACTAACGCTTTTTTGTGTGGATATGATGGGAAATCTATAGGGAGAACATCATCTATTATAGCCATTAATGTGGGAATATGTGTATATAATATATCCCCCTGTTTGTGTGCATGTGATTGGGGGGATATAA
>CAMXCT020000650.1:41280-73780 GCA_947184155.2 Cladocopium goreaui | reverse complement strand
GAGGCAAAAAAAATGTTGGAAGAATTGGATAGGCAACTATATATAAACTTGGGCTATGTATTTTTGGAAAGCCAAAACCTGAGGCAACAAAAAAAAACGATTCTACACCCACAAACTTGCCCGTATGCCTAGGTACATCAGAAAAAAACGGGAAAACTGTGCCACAAGGCTGCGGAAAACGGTGGAAAAATCACGATTCGATGTCTCCATGTGGCATTGTCGGTTGAACATGGTAGAGTTTTGATGGTAAAATTGACTTAATGCTGATTGGATGGACATTTGATGGTGATTTAATGAGACTTTATAGTGATTTAATGGATTATATAAATGGGATATAGCCTCTGGTAATTTGTTACATAGCTATTGAAAATGGCCATAGAAATAGTGAGTTTTCCCATAAAAAATGGTGATTTTCCATAGTTATGTTAGTTTACCAGAGGGTATCCTAAATGTTTCGTGAGAAACCTAAATCTGGACATACATATATATATATATGTATATATATATGGGAGATATCTCATATCCCATTTATATATATTTATATTATCATCCAACATGTTTCTCTGGACATCTCCTAAATCGCGATGTTTCCTGAGAAAATGATGATCAGCCAGTGGATATATGTCACTTCCCCCAATTTCCAGACAAACCCATCGGCTATCTTTGAAAGAAAAATTGGATATAACAACCAACAGTTTACAAGAATATGAGATGGATCAAGACCTCTGTGGATATAGATGGATCAAGACCTCTGTGGATATAGCATCCATAAATCCCAGCTACGTTTGTTCTCACCAGGGTGGTTTTGTAACCCCATCTAACATCTAACTATATCTATGTACATCATATGTATCATACCATAAACATGCTAAATCAGATAAATCAACGATGAATGAATCCATACATAATTATATAAATATATATATTTAATCCATAATATATTATATATATAATCCATGTATAAATCCCTCAAAAGAAATGGCAAATTTGGAGAATCGCAGGGCGACTGGCACGTGGATGGCGAGGCCACATCACGAGGTGGGGTGGGATGCCGGCTGAGCCAGCTGTTGAATTATTACCCTCTGGTTATTTGTTACATATCCATGGTAGAGCCATGGCCCATAGAAATAGATGGTTTACCGAACTTAAAAATGGTGGATCTTTCCATGGCAAACTGTTAAATAACCAGAGGGTAAATGGATTGGTTTTGCTGGGAAAATCTACCATGGTTTTTACCATCAAATATCAGTGTTTCCTCTATAAATTGTCCCATCAATTCTATTACTTATGCACTTTGGGGATTTATCTCAAGTGTAACGAGCTTCGTGGAACGCCTGCATGGCGCTTCCAACTTCCAAACGCTGCTGGCCAACAACATCCCGATGGCACTGGCGGAATCAGACTATGCTGCTCCATCTGGGCCGACAGGAATGTCAAGTCACGACCACAGGAACAGCGAAGTGGTTGGGTGGTGAAAGCATCCCGACTTGCATCCTGCAGTCACTTCAAGTGGGACGAGGCGAGGTCAGATAAGATTTGGTTCCTGTGGACTGAATTAAATTGAGTCTTTTGGTCCATTCGTTTTTTGTTTGCCTATGAGGTGGAAGTTCTACCGTTTTTTTCAAACAGGGAAGCATCGAATTTGGGAGGGCCGAAAAAAACATTTCCGCTTGGACCAGAACCCTGGTTTGGAATTCAGTCTGTTCACCAATCAATCCCCTCCCTTCAATATCAGATATCCCAAATTAACACCCAATCGACAATCTGATATTTTTCATATTGGGAGATGGGATTATAGTATATATATATATATAGTTAAAACACCCAAAAACGAATATTAAATATTTTGAGATCTGTTGAGGATCGATATGGGTTCAAACATTTTTTGTGAAACAGTTATTTCGGAGATGGGATTTCCTTCCGCATCCTTCATTGATTCTCACAATTTTGGTCCCCAAACGCCTCGGGATGCCCCTAATTTTTGCTCAGAAAACCCATCGCGCATCGCGACCGTGGTTTGTTTTTGATGGGGATTTGAATGGGGAGATTTTTGCCGGGAGAATCTTGGGATATATAAAATGGGATATATATTATAATCTAATCACTTCTTACCTAATTATTGTGACTAACCCCAATTAATATATAACCCAAATCAATTGTGATTTTTTATGTATTAATCACTTCTAGTTTTAACGATTAGTTGGGATATATCTAGAATCTAGAATCTAAACTGGGTTTGAAAACATTGGGTAGGGATCCCGCTGGCAGAATTTTGACCATCCCACAAAAATCTTACGGCAGGGATGGGGTGGGATATGGCATTAACGCTCTTAGGATTTATCTGCTAGTTGAGCATACATTACAATTTGCATCATTTCTTGCTAGTTGAGCATTTGGGTGTGATAGAGAATTGCCCGGATTTTTTTGGATAATCTATTCATTTTGGTGTCCCATATGTTGGTGTTGAATAGTGAGGGGATGGGATTAATTATAGTAATTATATGGGTTTATTGGCTAGATCCAAATGCAAATCATGTTTGCAATGAAAATCACTCGAAGATATTCATCAAATCCCTATTATGCCATATTGCAATCAGTAGAAAATACCGTCATTATGTAAATAACATATAATCCCGATTACATGCTTATTATGTCTAACATAATCCCGAATCATTAGAAACATTAACATAATTTCATATAGTTATTGCATAACAGTAGAAATACAGCCTATAATGCCTTTTTTGTACTTTCATTATAGCATATAGCATATATATTGGGATAATTCCTAATATAATGCCTAATATCGCCGTCTTCTACGTTAACATAGTTATGGAGAATCATCGCTGTCAAGAATAATCATCACTGTGAAAAAAGGGTCATGGTTTCCATAGCAATGTTAGATTAGGGTATGTCTGTACTTCCCCATTCTATATCACCACTATGTTTTTTTGAAATCACCATGTCTGCTAGGTGAAACCGATTCAAACCAAAATTTATCTTGGTCCTGTTAGTTGTTTAGCTAAACCTAACTGTTTAGCTAAACAACTAATAGATTAATAGTTTAGTTAGGTTAACACACCTAAACATTAACTAACTGGCTGGTGGTTTGGAACAGTTGGATTATTTTTCCATCTATTGGGAATTTCATCATCCCAACTGACGAACTCATATTTTTCAGAGGGGTAGGTCAACCACCAACCAGCTAATAGTTGATTGGCTGATAGGTTGATAGCAGAAATTATTGCTATACTATTGCTATTTTCCCCGTCATCAATCCAACTGACTCTTAGCATCATTAGAAACATTCTTAAGTAAAGTGGATTGCGCAAAAACGAACGTTATTTAATGAACCAATTAGAAGGACCAATTAATCAGATGTAATGAACCAGTGATTTATTAATATCATTAGATAACACATAGAAGGACTTATCAACCAATAATATCAGTAGTTAACCAGAATTTGCCATTTTAATAGAAGGATCATCATTAACCTGCAGTCACAATGTCATTATGGTTAATTATACTTAATTGATACAACCATAGTTGATGAATATCATTATTGTTGATTAACCAGTACACTCCAGTAAACAAAAATAGACCTTGCCAGATAGGGGTTGGAAGATTAGTTTCCACAAAAAAATGTTATTCTCAGGGTCTATGTTGATTTACTGGAGGGTAACTATTGTTATGTGAGAACTGGTTGGTGGTTTCAAGCATGTTTTATTTTCCATTTCATATATGGGATGTCATCCTTCCCACAGACGAACTCATATTTTCAAGATGGTTTTTTAACCTCCAACCAGACAAACCGTCACCCAGATCCAAGACTCAGTGGGATGCACATTGGAACGTCCCAGGTGTGGATTTGAAGCCCTGGAAGCTCAATCCACCACAGGAATTGGCGGTGCAAAGTGCCCTAAAGGACTAGCGGGGATGGCCCGGGATGGGGCCGGGTGAGTTGTCCTAGGAGATCACTAGACCCATCAGCGGGTTTGGTTGGTGGTTTGGAACATGGCTTTTCCTGGTGAATCTATGGTTAATCTATGGTGAATCTATGGTTAATAATGGTTAATAATTGGAATAACAATATATTGGGAATTTCCATATATTTTCCATAGCTATGTAAACGTTTACCAGAGGGTATGGGTGATATATCCATATCTAAGGGCTGCCGCCCCTGCCGCCGACCCCGGGCATGTATTTCCATTCTGACCCAGCGGTGTCTGAAGCTGATTTGCACGTGCTTTCCGGGGCCATGGCCTTCGGGGGTGTACCCTGGGCACTGGTCCCGGTGCGTTCTGGCGGTGCCGCTGCTGCTGCTGCTACTGCTACTGCTGGTGCTGCTGCTGCTACAAGAGTACCAACAGCACCTCCCGGCAGCAAAACAGCAAGGTACGGAAGGACGAACATGCCACAGAATCGCACCGAAAAACTGCCTAACGTCCCTTCTGAAACCCTACTAAAATTGATGATGAGAGACATGAGAGCACTTATGAAAGATATACTAGACGGCTGCTGCCGTTGCTGCTGCTGCTGCTGCTGCTGCCAGAAGAGTACCAAAAGCACCTCCCGGCGCCAAAACAGCAAGGCACGGAAGGACGAACAAGCTACAGAATCGCACCGAAAAACTGCCCAACGTCCCTTCTGAAACCCCACTAGAACTGAGAGACATGAAAGGTGCTGGTGGCTGCTGCTGATGCCATCAACAACCCTCTACGCAGCAAAACAGCAAGGCACGGAAGGACGAACAAGCCACGGAATCGCACCGAAAAACTGCCCAACGTCCCTTCTGAAACCCTACTAGAACTGAGATATTATCTATCTATATCTCTATCTATCTACATTGATATCTATCTCTATCTCTATCTCCATCTCTATCTCTATCTATCTACCTATCTATCTGTCTATCTGTCTATCTACCTATCTACCTATCTACCTATCTACCTATCTACCTATCTACCTATCTACCTATCTACCTATCTACCTATCTATCTATCTATCTATCTATCTAGCTGTCTAGTTTTCTAGCTATTTGTCTATCTATCTATCTATCTATCTAGCTGTCTAGTTTTCTAGCTATTTGTCTATCTATCTATCTATCTATCTATCTATGTCACTTCTGAATCTACTTTTTCCTCCTGCTGCTGCTTCTGCTGCTGCTGCTGCTCCTTCTGCTCCGTGCTATTTAGATATATATGTTTTTTATTTATGTATATAGATATATTAGTAGCTAGAATAGCTAGTCTTCTTCCCTGGCGCGCTCCCCCTTGCTGATGGCAAGGCACGGAAGGACGAACAAGCTACAGAATCGCACCGAAAGACTGCCTAACGTCCCTTCTGGAACCCTACTAAAATTGATGATGATAGTAAAACTGAGAGTGATGATGAGACCAAAAGCACCTCCCGGCAACAAAACATCAAGGCACGGAAGGACGAACAAGCCACAGAATCGCAACAACAACAACAACAACAACTACTACTACTACCACAACTACAACTACAACTACTACAACTACTACTACTACTACTACTACAACTACAACTACTACTACTACTACAACTACTACTACTACTAGTACTACTACTACTACTACTACTAGTAGTACTACTACTACTACTACTCCTCCTCCTCCTCCTCCTACTCCAACTACAACAGCTACACCTTTCGGTCCATCAGTTCGCCCTGCCATCCATGCATCACAACAACTCACCTCTCCTATAGTTTCCTATCTTTGAAACTTCCGCCGCCGCCTTGTGCGGTACTACTGGTATAATACTATATTTTTTAATCTCCAAGCATAATTCACCAAGTCATTTGCATCAACTTAGCTATGTAGGGGGCCTCACCTTGTATGAAAATGAAGAAAGCGGACTTATCAAAACAAGCTACCGCTATTTTAAAGGGGGACATGATGATCATCCATCACAACAGCTCACAGCTCAGCCGACCTGCACAAGCCAGCGGCCGCTTCAAAACTCATTTCCCTTCAGCGTGACCACTTCCACTGGATGGTGTACCTCACGCATTGAGCTACACCTTAGTTGTCATTAGCCGTGCGTTTCTCATTTTTCTCATGTTTCAGGGATGTCTGACAAAGAAATTGAATTTGGCATGGAATCATGGAAGGGACCGTCTTCTTCAGTGGAATAGAGTTGGTGCAGGACAAAAAATTATGGTGTAATGACATGTTGAGCCATGGATAAAACAGCAATGCAGATAGAAATTGCAGCGGGTGACTCATACATTCAGCTTGTACCAAATACACAAGCCAAGGCCGATGTGCAAGGCCGGCAATGCTCATGGCCGCCAGTCTCTCAGATGTCAAAGGTCTTGCACAGCGCCAAGCCAAGCCAAGCGATTCCAGTCATACGGCCGCTACTGACAATTCCTGCAAAACGCGGAAGTCTTGCCCAAGTTCTTGAGGGTCTGATGAGTGAGCGAAGTAGCAGCATCGGCGAGCCAATGAAGTTTGTGGAGTTTGCTTTGAAAAAGCTGCGCCGTTTGCTGGTGCCTCCCCAAGATCTTGAGACAGGCTGGCTGGGACTCACTCGAACAGTCGTTTTCTGGATTCTTGATGTAGTTGTCATACGCTCCTATTAGATTCCAAAAGAATGGACGGGACAATTCCATGGGATGGACATAGCCACTGAGGAATGCTGGCGCCGTGTGATTTCATGCGACCATTCACACGTTGAACAATTCTGGGCATTTCCGGGCCAAGCAGCGGGAATGAATAATTCCTTCGATAATATGTACATTTAAATACATATATATATGTCTGTTTGTATGCATGCATGCATGTATGTATGTATGCATGCATGTATGTATGTATGTTTGTTTGTATGTACCTATGTATCTATGTACCTATGTATCTTTGTATCTTTGTGTCTTTGTGTCTATGTATCTATGTATCTATCTATGTATGTATGTTTCTTGGTAATGGAATGGAATGGAATGGAATGGAATGTAGAAAAATGTAATGTAATGTAATGCAACGCAATGCAATGGAATGTAATGTAAAGCAATTCAAATGCAATGCAATGCAATGCAATGCAATGTACCTTCATGTAATGTAATGTAATGCAATCTGAGTGTATATAATATACGTATGTAATGTATGTACTGTAGTGTCATGTAACGTAAAATAACGTAATGTAATGTAACGTAACGTAACGTATTGTAATGTAACATAACGTAATGTAATGTAATGTAACATAACGTAATGGAATGTAATGTAACGTAATGTAATGTAGGTAGGTAGTGCCTAAGACTGTTTTTTAACTGACAAAAAACGAGCTTCAACTTGCATCTCTACTTTGTGGCAGTGTTTCAGGCCCTTGAGCAAATTTCCAATATGGCATCGATGCAATCTGTGATCATTTCTCGACTTGAAGCCCGCATCGACCGCCTCGAGCAAGCCGTGGCCACTGATCAAGTAATTTTGATTCCACCACCAAGAGCAAGTTCCACTTGGGACCATCCAGTCTGCGATGCGCAGTCGACGCCGAACAGCCCAGAAATGCCACCATCCGACCCTGCAGCATTTCTGAACCTGGCACTTCTTCAACTGGCATGCGCCTACCAAACCCCCCCGCCAGCATGAAACGCTTTCTTGTTCATCCGCCTACCTCCTGACAGACTAAGCTGATTTTTAACTAGAACTAGGGTTTTCGGTGGTTAAAACTATAGTTGGATTAGGTAACAACCAACCTATTTATCTCGCGGGGCGCCCCCAATACCCCTATCCTACCCCATGATGCTTGTTTCTTATACCATCATCATTGTTGGATGAATCCCTTTTCTGGTTAAGTACTCAGGTTTGTTGGCTAAATAATCATTGTTGTTGCTGAATGAAGTCCACATTTTTGTTGGTTATAGCCCCAATAAAACTATGATTTTAACAGAATTAAGACTCATATGCTTGGAAGTGCTGTTACAGTTTTAAGTGGATACATAACCTCAACTATAATGGTTCCCAACTTCTGGTGGTTTGCAACCATGGGTTTCAGCCATAAAAACAACCTCCGTCCACCCTCAATTAACTAATCACCCCAACGGGCTCGCCCCAACTATTATCAAATAGTTGGGTGATAGTTACCATCTAATTTAGTTGACATATATTTACATATATACAGTATATAGATCGATCGATCGATCGATCGATCGACAGATAGATAGATAGATAGATCGATCGATAGATAGAGATTTAGATATAGATATAGATATAGAGAGAGATACATATATATATATATACAGATATATAGTTGAATAAATATATAAATAAATATATATATATATAGATACAGATACAGCTTTATATATATATCCGTAGTCAACAGTAACTTCAGTCCTGCACCCTTGTGGCCACCTCCCACATGAGTTCACCGTTCCGCAGGAAGATCTGTCGCTGATCCACGGACCACCCGGGACGGGCAAGACCACCACAGCCTCGGCGTTGTGTCACGTGGCGCTTCGTTGACCGCGTCCGTAGCAATCAATGGGAATTTCAGGATCCTAAAGTGGAGGTACTGATCCATATGAGCCATATTTTGTCGGGATATTCCCTTACATAGGCCTTATATAGGCCTTATATAGGGTAGGTACCTCCAATTCAGGTTCCTGAAATGGCCATTGAAGCAATGGGAATATCATGGGAATGGATATCTACCAGAGAAATATGGGTTTTACTTGGAGGAGTTGTGAAAGTATCGGGAAATATTTGAAATTGTCTGGAAATAGCATGGACACATATTGGGATTATTGACAAATGTTGGCAAAATATCATGGACAATGGGAATATGAATGGTTTAATACCGGTTCATAAGGGACATAAAAATTGGGATTTTAACCAACAAGAATTGTGAGTTCTTTACAGGTGGATATTTACGCAGCAAGGACTCACGATTTTTCTTGGGGAATATACGTGGAATTAATGCACCTTAACAATGGATCAAACTAACAAAACTCCTTAGGGTGGTGCAATTGACATTTTTTTTACCCACATTAATGATCATCCATAGTTGTTCCTCTAATTGTTAGGCATTTTCCATCATTTGCCCAAAGGGTTTTCCGACCAACTATTTTGTGGAGATATCATTGGGATTCTTGTGATCAACAATATGATTTTGGGGCAGAAAAAACTGTAAGTGGAACCCCCGAATTTCATGGTCCCAAAAAAATCATTTTGTTTTTATACCCTCTTGTAAACTAACATTGCCATTTAAAAAGAACACCGTTTTGAAAAGTAAATCAACTATATATGGTCAACTGTAAATAGACAATATCCATTAATATTCCGTGATTATCCCATTGACAATCCTTATCAAATGGCCTTGAATTGTAGGGGGCCTCATTTTCACACCCACCTTGGATATGAGTCGCAAGGTTGCTATGAGCATATGGGTCTATACTAGACGGCCTTATGGCTAATACAGGCTGGCTAGTAAATTCATGTATATATTTAGATATATACATGTGTATATATATATGTATATATATATATACATGTGTATATATATATACACATATATATGGGGTTTTCCTGGACTAGGGGTATCCCAAATCATCCATTTTAACGCGAGTTTCCATTATAAACCATCCATCTTGGGGTACTCCCATTGTTAGAAAATTCCATATATATATATATGCATATGTATGTGTATGTATGTGTATGTGTATATATATATATCCCATATCTCATGTAGCTGGGTGAACTAGTGACTAATCAAACCTGGCTTGAAAGCCAAACCTCCGTAAAACCTCCGTTGATATCTGTTATTTTTTTGTCCTTACCCGGAAAAGTCATCGAAAAGTTGGGGCTTCAGAAGATGATTTCCTTCTGGAAAGTGTAAATGCTGGTTTCTAAAAAGGAGCATTGAAAAATGTCCTGATTGGTCATTATACGGGGTCATACTACATGTAGGTTTCCAATTTAACATAACTATAGTGTATCTAATATATAATAAACAGTTTGGATTTGTTTTTGTCTAATTTATGTCAACGTTGCTGTGTACATTGCACATTTATATAATCTGTTGGCGGACGGGCCAAGAATGTTTTGGGGTCAGTAAAGCGGTGCACCTGTGTTACCAGTATGCCTTGATTCCCCATCGGTGTCCCAGGGCCGGGCCTATCCACACAGTTTCTATTGCTTGGCCATAGAAGCTGTGAACAACATGAAAAAACTTCAAGCCCTCAACACAGTCTATGTGCGTTTGTTGTGGATGACATGTGTGTATGAATTATCACAAACGGTATACATTTTAAAGCAAACAACATGTGCTCATGTGAAAATATTGGGGAACACCAAATGATCGCTTTAGCCATGTTCAGATTGCTCACCAGGTGTCTTGTATGCGCTGTCAAACTTGGATAAGGGTGCTGTGGCTGCTGTGTTGTGACTTGCTGATTTCGACGGGAATTGTTGGCAGGGACGGCCAATGGAACTGAATTTCTACTTGGTGTATGGCCGGTTGGATAAGAAATGCGAAAAAAAACATGGTGTCAACTTTCATAAGTGTGGATGTAACCTCTCATAACTTTGGTTATCCTCTTACAACTGGAACCGCACCCCCAAGTAGGGAGGATACTTGAAGAAGTGACAAGATATGATATCATTGGAATAATGGGCAAGATCCATATCCTGTTGTGTCAAGCAGCAAGCCAAGAACTACAAATATCGTGCAAATATGTTTATTTTGGATTATTCATGTCCAGTCTGATGGTTTCAATGTTGTTTTCAGTAGGGTCGCTAACAGCAAACATATGACCTACATTGTGTGGAAACAGAACCATGCAAGTGTGATCAAATGTGCAAGTACAGACAATCAACCTTCTTCATGTAATTAAATACCGGTTGGTGGTTTGGATCATTTGTTATTTTTCCATATCTTGGGAATTTCATCATCCCAACTGACGAACTCCATCATTTTTCAGAGGGGTGGGTATACCACCAACCAGGTATCATGGGAATATGTCCTGTAACATGGATGATCTTCTTCATATTTTTCAGAGGGGTAGGTATACCACCAACCAGAATATATATATAATCTATATGGATTATTAATCAGTTAACTATAGTCTATAGTTAAGTTATATTTACCATAAACCATAGAATTCGTACAGAATAGATGTACTGCCCAGTCCTTTTCAATGTGCCATAACAAGGTCCTACAGTCAAGGGTCAATGTCGTAGCGATTTCACAGTTTTGCTTTCATACCTTTCGGGGAAGCTTTTGGGGGGGTCGTAGCGATTGTGGCTGTACCTTTGGGATCTGCTATGAAAGTTGAATGGTTTTACGCTTCAAATAGGTCCTCCCTTAGGACGCCCTGAATGATGGGCAGTATGCCGTGAGCAGTGCGACCTCTGCTTGATGATTGGGGAATTATACTACTCTGTATATTTTGGGGATTAGCAGTGCTCGAAGTTTAGCAGTGTTCAAGACCCCTGTTGGTTGATGATTAGTTCGGGGATTGTACTACCCCACATATTGGAGATTACTTCATAATCCAAGAACGGGGAATCCCGATTCTAACCCACCAGGATTAGAATGGAATGATGCTGAAAAAATCCGGCCCGTTCACCATTTTAAGCCGGCAGGCATGTACCCAAGCCACTGTGTTTTACATTGTAAACCTCACTATTTGTTAAACCTATACGTTTTCAAATTTCACCCAGCTACTTTTGAAACCAGAATCCACAATGTTATTTGTCAAACTCCTGGGTTAAATCCCTTAAACACAAGTTCCGAAATCCCGAAATCTCCGCAAGTTGGGGTTCACAGAACTCCAATTTCACTATGGTTTTTGGTACGCAAATAACGAACTAGTTACTGGGGCGAATCTAAACCAACAAACATAACGTTTGGGGGCCCCACATTGTAGAAATCTCCATACTTCTGTGTAACCCCAAGATTTCTCAAAAATCCCTATGAACTCCTGCCTTTCCACCCGTTTTAGTCCGCAGGTATTGCACCCCCAGCAACGACGCCGCGGACGTCGCATGTCTGCGGGTGGCCTCCAGCAGCGCGCAGCATTTCCAGGCGCTGAGCCAAAGGCGAAGGAGGGAAGTCCTGGCTGCAGCTTGGTGATGTTGATATGAGCCATTAAAAATACCCCTGGCTACCCTCTGGTAAATTGTTACATAGACATATAGACCCTGAAAAAATAGCTTAGTTTTAATGGAAACTAATCTCAATATAGCTGGTTGGTGGTTTGGAACATGAATGGATTATGTTTCCATTCAGTTGGGAATTTCATCATCCCAACTGACGAACTCCATCATTTTGCAGAGGGGTAGGCATACCACCAACTAGATCAAAAATACCCTGGCTACCCTCTGGTAATTTGTTTCGTAGCTATTGAAAATTGCCATGTACAGGCTATCCGAATTAAATTATGATGGTTATATCAATGGGAATTTCAGGAACATAAATTGGAGGTACCTACCACATATAAGGCCTATATAAGGCCTGTATAAGGCCTAATTATGATACTGCGGATGGCTGCGAAATCCTGCACCACCTTGGATGGTTGAACCCCCATATATATTAGGATAAACCACCTATTAACTGGTGCAGGATTTCGCAACCATCCACCGTATGAGCCATTAAAAATACCCTGGTTACCCTCTGGTAATTTGTTACATAGCTATTGAAAATGGCAATAGTGGATTTACCCATTGAAAATGGTGATTTTCCATAGTTATGTTAGTTTACCAGAGGGTAATCGATTGCTTTAGGGGATTATACTACTTGGTTTACTGGGGATTATGATAACCCATAGTAGGGAAACCTATCAACCAACTAGTACAATGAGATGGGATAGGGGTATTTTTAATGGCTCATATGGTTGTGATGTGGATGATTGGCTAATTGAGCTATGGGGATGTTGATTGACTATGCGGAATTTCTATGGGAATGTTAATCCATTTACATATTTTCATTTTATTGAAATAAAGTAGGTTTCCCCAACTATTTTATATAATGTTGATTTACTATGGTCAAATATGTTATATAATGTCTTATTTATATACATACGTGTGTATATATATATATATCCACTATAGATGGTAACTATGTGGATGGTGAGCTATGGGGATGTTGATTTACTTTGAGAATTTTCTATGGGGATGATAATCCATTCTATTCTGTTTTATCATTTATTGCATTTTTTATCATCATAATGTGGATGAGAATCTATGCGGATAGATCCTTTTAACCATGAAACATGTGGATTTAACGATCAACAAACGCTAATGCAATGGAGATTTTCCATGGGTTGATAGCAACTTGGAGCATCATTCCATGGAACCAATATCGCTGTGTATATAGTAAAAGTCAAGTTTCTTTCTTATGGTTGAAAATTATGGTTGTATACAGTATTAGGTACCTGTGATCGAATGGGTATATATGGGGACGTAATTTCGATAGAAAGCTTTAACTTACCATTTTATTTAATCCTATTGAATCCCGATAGTCATAGATTATCATCCCCACAGTTATTATGTATATATATATATAGCCACATGTTTTAGTTCAATAGCTTATTGGAAGTGCACTTCAGGTTACTGAACCAGGGCCATAACCATGGTAACTGAACCCACATCAGTTGGGATATAACATGATAACCCCTTTTACTGAAGATACATATATCATATATATATATTATAAACTGTGGGGATGATAATCTATGACTATTGGGATTCAATAGGATTACATTGGCCCAGGGCAAGTTAGTGGTTTCCTGGGCCCATTGGATGAGGAAAAGGTTTCGGGCGACTACTGCACCACCTTGGATGGTTGAACCCCCATAAATATTAGGATAAACCACCTATTAACTGGTGCAGGATTTCGCAACCATCCACCGTATGAGCCATTAAAAATACCCTGGTTACCCTCTGGTAATTTGTTACATAGCGATTGAAAATGGCCACAGAAAGTTCCTTGATTTACCCATCAAAAATGGTGGATCTTTCCATAGTTGTGTTAGTTTACCAGAGTGTATCCACTCAGTTCACTTGGCTCACTGCACTTCGAACTGGTGCTTAGGAGGGAATGAGGGAACGATCCATAATCACTAGTAATAATCATCCCATTCCCCCATTCCCATCCATTCCCTACTAAGCACCAGTAAGAAAAGGAAACGATTTACGCGATTAGTATCCCAAGGCAGGCTGCGCAGATGATTGTGCGATCTGTTACAATGGCGACTGCAATGCCATTACGGCCACTTGGACTACGTGGGCGCTGCTCGAATGGGCGACGTGTTTGACCCCATGTGCCGTTCATCCTATAGAAGCCCAGTTTTTGATGGCTTTGGTCCACACTGAACGGTTGAACCATTAAATGGAAGGTAACCATATCGCTGGTCGGTGGTTTGGAACATTTGGATTATTTTTTCCATACAGTGGGAATAATAATCCCAACTGACGTTCATATTTTTCAGAGGGGTAGGTATACCACCAAGCAGTAAAAAAGGGTCACCATATATGGATGATAACTTGCTGAGATTGTCAAAAGATCAACAAACCACCAAGGGTTACTGTAAGACCTCCGTAAGGGACCCTAGTCACCAACGGCCGTCCAATTTCCCAGTGGTTGGTTTAGCTTATGATCGTCTTCCCCAATTAAATAGCCGTAAAGTTGGATATCTCGAGACAAACAATAGGTAGAGATTCCAATAGATTCCAACTAAACCGCGACTCTAATCCCAACTTTGGTTATTTTTTAATGGTTCATAGAAATTCATGGAAAGTTACTATTTATGGTTGGCTATCCAACAATTCAACCGAGATGGTTGCTTCATTTAGGCAGATTTTGAAACAGTTCCGGACCGGAATCAGAAAGGTGTGTCTTCTACTGCTTTATTATCACCCCTACGAAATCATTGACCATTGACATTGAGATTAGCATTCATTTGTCAAGTCATTTACCCTCTGATAAACGTTTACATAACTATGGAAAATCACCATGTTCAATGGGCAAATCCACGAACTAAATCCCCATTTTCAATAGTTTTTGTTATGTTTACCAGAGGGCACCTTCCTTGGAACAATAATACAAGCCCCGCCACGATGCTTTTATAGGATTAACCAGGTACAGTTTAGACCGGCACTTCCCGGAGAACCATGGAGAACCAATGGCCACTCGATATCTGCAACACCAGTCTGCCATTAGCTCAGCTAAGTAAGGCACACCTATTTCGCAGTTATATACTCTATTTATAATCTTGTAAAATCTATATAGATGTACATATATATGTATATACACATACAAACATTTGAATACATGAACTTATACCTATGCATGCCTATGCCTATGCGCATTTACGTATACAAATACCATCAAATACTGTACCTTTCTTCATCTCGTTGTAAGCGCGATAGGAAATGGATGGGAACTTCCGAGGCCTGCGGCCACCATTTCCACCGTCACTGTCTAGAGAAAGCCCTGGCCGCGGGTACCCGCGGCTGCCCCTTGTGCCGTCGTACCCTGCGGAGCCCCGAGGGAGGTCCCGTGGGGGGGGGACTGGGAGATCTGGGAGGATCTGTAGTTGAACCCAGTGCCGAAAATTGGGGGGCTCACGGTTCACCGGCTAAAAATGGAGATTTCATGTGAAAAGCCGGTGATTTATGATGAGTAAATATTGGTCGAACTAGCAAAAAAAGTGGGGAAATTCACCAGTTGAAGGGGTATAACACATCTACAGAAATACTGTTACACGCATGTCTACAGTGTGGCTGAACCACCAGCGAGAAGCCCTCCATGATTCTTCGTCATGTCCGCTTGGTTTTACAAAACGACCATGCCACTTCATGTCCTGATTTGGGGATTTTGAAGAGCACTTGAAAAGTATGTGTAGCTGGTTGGTGGTTTCAAACATATTTTTATTTTCCAGAATATATGGGATAATCCTTCCCATTGACTAATATTTTCAAGATGGTTAAAACCACCAACCAGGTAGTATTTGTTGGAGATTATCTCCCCTTTGTTGGGGATTGTTGCTCCAGCCACACCTGGATCCAAGATATCCAAGGGAGATTGTGGCCCAATGAAACTTCGAGTGTCGGGATATTCATGTAGTAATGTGAGGCAATTTCTCCACATACTAAAAACAAATAATTAGGAAAGTTCTCGACAGTTTTGTTTGTTGCTTTATCATTCCATCCAATGGTAGTTTTTTTCACGAAATAAACCCCAGTTAATCTACTTAGAATCCGACTTAGCCCTGGTTCAGGAGGCCCTTATAATGTAGAAAAACACATGTAGCAATGAACTAAACACATGTCTTGCAATCCAAATAGGGATTTGTATGGATTTATGGCCTCTGGTGTAGCACCTTTTTAAGCAACGCCTTGACCAACGTACGCCAGCCGCCCGTCACGTTGCAGGTCTCATGGCTCTGCGCGTCTACAGTGCGGAGATGGAACGGGGAGATTTTCCGGTGCAACAACGGGTCGAGGGATGTCCGCCAAGTCATTGGGCATTCCTTGGGGATACTTGGTGGTGAACTGCCCAGTTCGTAAGTAGGTCATAATCCTGGTTTTGTTAATGGGCTAAGTAGGGCTCATCCACTTTTGATTGGGTTATAACCCACTTACCCTCTGGTAAACTAACATAACTATGGAAAATGGCCATTGAAATAGTGGATTTACCCATGAAAAATTGTAATTTTCCATAGTTATGTTAGTTTACCAGAGGGTAAGTCGGTTATAACCCCAGTCATAAGTGGATTAACCCTACTTAGCCCAGTAACAAAACCAGGATTATAACCTACTTACTAACTGGGATGAACCACCAAGTATGTAATATATGAAAAAGGGGTTTTACCAGCTGGTGATCGGGAATTATGAACCCATATGAGTGGGAAACCGTTTTCAACCAACTCGTATGATGAGATAGGGGCACTTTACGGGCACTTTTCATGGTCCATTTCACAAATTAATATGGCGATTTAGGCAGCAACATTGGGGTATCATGTTGATATAACCGACAAAAAAATTGGATATTGTTTGATAAAATACATTATATGACCAGGATGAACCAATGACATGGGGTTGTAAGTGTTCAAAACCCCTGTTGGTTGTATGAGATTATACTACCCAATGTATTGGGGATCATCGTAATCCATGAACGGGGAATCCGGTTCTTAACCAGCCAGTTGATAGCCTTGTTGATTGGCTATGATATAAGGAGTTATGCTAGCTGGTGTTTAGGGATTATGAACTAAACCGTATGACTGGGAAAGCTATCAACCAACTAGTATAGTGGGGTAGGGATATTTTTTAATGGCTCACTGGACAAATACATAGGGTGATTTAACCAACCAGATTCGGGTATGATGTTGATTAAAAATGGGATACAATGGGATATATAACCGTGGATTACAACCACCGAAGACCAAAAATGTGACACTCAATAGGGATAGAGTGGTGATATACTGAGATTATCATGGTTTAATGGTCTAATGGTGGTTGATAGGGTAGTGAAGCAACAATAATTGCCCGGTGTCACGAAACATGGCCGGGAAATGCATAGACTCATGGAGGTTTGTAGCTTGGAAAAGGATTGGAGTACCCTCTGGTAAACTGTCACATAACTATGGAAAGATCCACCATGTTCGTGGGTAAATCCAGTATTTCGACTGGGCCATGTTCAATAGCAAACTGTTAGTTTACCAGGTAAATCCCTATCATTTTCCATGGTTTATGGTGATTGTCCACTACAAATGGCTATTTTCACTAGCAAACTGTTAGTTTACCAGAGGGTCAATGGTGGATGTTCCACTACATTTTTGCTGGATAAATGGTACCTGTCTGTGAGGGATGATTCGTAAGGGGAATCATCCCCAAACGTCTTGAAAATTGGCATGTCATGGGGATATTGGCATATAAAGTTATAACCTTGATGACCTCTGTTTGCTGAGTGGGTTTTTGTTGGCTTTTCCCATTTTCAAATTCGCCCCATGTTTTGGGGGGACTTTCGAGGGAAATCCAAGTGAACTTTCGGAGGTTTTTCGTTGGGAAAATCATCGAACTTTCAGTGGATCCTCCATGACATCTCTGACTGGAAGGCAAAAAGGTGAGAATTTTCTGAAGTTATCTGCTGGATCAAAGAACTGGTTACTTGGTGGTGAACTACCCAGTCAGTAAGGGGGTTAGTTCACCCTAGTTATAAGTGGACTAACCTGACTTATCCCATTTATACTCAAACAACTGGTTAGATAGATATTTTCGAACTTTAATCTTTTGCGATTTCGATGGTAAAACAACGTAAAATGTACATTCACCAGCTAAAAATCGGATTTTTGGGCAGGTATCTAAGATTCACCATGTTTAATTCTCCAGTGGGAAATCGTGTGTGCGTGTGCGATCCACCATCTGGAAAAATGGAATGGCGGCCAGTAAATCCAAGGGGTCTCCAGCTATGGTGAAGCCGCTGGGTCCAAAAAGGACCTGCCTGGCGCTTGGAAAAAACATGTTTCAACTGCTGAAGCTGGTGCAATTTTTCACATCTTGGCGCGGTATGCAAACAAAACTCCGCGCTCGGTCAACTCGGACGTGTGAAGCTTGGTGCGAAGCAAATCCACGTGCGATCCAGGATCCAACCTGAAGCGGCGGCGGAACTTTGCCATCAAAATGCCATGCATCAGCGTCCTGGCCGAAGCCCAGATCCAAATCTTAGCTCATCCCACAAGCCGTAAACTATAACTGGTGATTTCCCGGGTGATGCCATGGTTTGAAACCACTTGCGATGGGCCCCTCACCCGCAAGCATTTGTTCCTGTCATGTTGGTTTACAACCCCATTGGGCTATACATATGTCAGGTATAAACCCCACTTCCTCCCTTTGCGATATCGCCTGGGGGCCCGTTCCAAGAACCCTTGAAAACAGAAATTATCAAGTTTTCCTCAAGTAAACAATAATAATCCTATGATTGGGGTGCCCCCTTTCTGCGTCAACGATGCAAGCTCTTTCATATCCACTGCTTTTCCGGTTAAACCACGTTTTGCTTGGCTAAAGTTCCCATCTAGAACTACAATCGCCAAAAACGATAGTGAACCCAAAGTAGACCAACTTAGCTACAGCATCACTGCGGCATCACCTAGTAAGTCATTTCGTCGGCAAAAAATATCCCAACATATCCCAGTTTTCAGTGATATCCCCATAGTTGTTGGTTAAATCCTCCATAGTTCGATTATGTTCCATATGCCTGGGTAAATGTGGTTTTCTCCCAAAATATGGTAATAATATGTAATTTTATAGGTAATATATGACCCATCCCCAGATATTTTGGGGTAACCTGAGGGTAAAATGCAACAAACGATATGTTGAGGTTATTCTTGTTTTTACCCCATTAATGGGTATGTATTATTTACATACATATACTGTATGATAGAAATTAGATACATATGCCTGGGTAAATTTCATGACGACCGAACCCTGTCCTCCCGAACCCTGGAATCATTGTTTATTAATAAGGGAAATCATCCCCAACCGGCCCAACTATTCAGGTTACCCAGATATGCGTTCATGATTTTGATAAGTAAATCACAATGAATCACCGTGTTGAGGTATATCATCTGGAACTGGCAAAGTTTCCCATGGGTACATCGCACAATATATGATTTTCCTATGAAACATCATTACTTACATAATATATGTACGTATATGATTGTGTATATACATATACATACATACATACATACATACATACATACATACATACATACATACATACATACATTAATAACATAACATAACATAACATAACATAACATTACATACATACATAAATACATATATATATATACACGGATATATATATATATATACATATTTACCTGTGTATATTTATATATAGCATATATACAGATCAATCCCATGTTATAACCCCTGGTAATCCTCATTACCCAAGCACCTCTCCACAGCTTGGCGTTGCCGCAGGTGCCCAAGCGCATCGATCACCCCAGCACCAAGCCTCGCAAGGTGCGCAGCGTCGCTGAGGCGCACGGAAACGGCGTCCGAAACGGGTGGATTGTACAAAGCCTCCAATTTAGGATCCTGAAATTCCCATTGATATATTGGGAATTTCATCATCCCAACTGACGAACGCATATTTTTCAGAGGGGTAGGTATACCACCAACCAGGTGGTGCCCGGAATATGAAAATTCCGGGAGTTGACACTAGCCACCAGAATGCCCATGGTTCATATCCTTTCTTTTGAGGGATTCATGTAATATGAAACTAGAATATGATGGTTTCCATACAGGGATACCCCAAATGGTTGGTTTATTTTATGGAAAAAACATCCATAAATGGATGAGAACTGGGGGTGGCCATATTTTAGAAACCCCCATGTAGAGAACATGTGAACTAGATCTAACTAGTAAGGATTGGTGTATATATACATATATATTTATATATATATGTATTCTATATGTGTAAGATCTTCTAGGTCCTGGAATATATAATATGAAACATTATATATAGAATGTAAGGATCGGTAAATGTCAACTAACTAGATCTAACTCGTCAGCGCGGATTTAGCCAATTAAACATCCAATATGAGTAACCCATAGAAGGTTACCCTTTATTCTTGGAGGATCATCCCACAAATCGTGGTGAGATCATCCCATAGTTAGTGCATCCATAGGCGGGATCACCCACTTAGGGGACTTACGATCAATGGCGATTTCAGGAACCGATTTATTGGAGGTACCGATTCCATATATAAGGCCTATTTTTTAGGCCTATGTAAGGGAATATCGCCACAAAATATAGCCTTATATGGTACAGTACCTTCATTTTAGGATCCTGGAATTCCCATTGACACGATCACCTGGGTTATTAACCACTTACGATTCGTGAAATGATCCTCCAAGTAATACTGTGTTTTGACAATAGCACATATGGCTTGTAGCCATCAAAAATAGCTAGATATAGATGGCTTGTGGTGAGAAGAACCAGTACTTATATTGTGTATATATACATATATGGAGGTTTCCTGAAATATGGGTACCCCAAAGTCATCTATTTTAAGAGGAATTTCCAGAAAAAAAACATCCAGCTATTGGGGTACCAACATTTATGGAAACCCCCATATATACATAGATTTTTGTATGTTTGTAACTTTTGTGTGCCATCAAGAGTTGGATTAGATCCCTATAGCTGGATGGTCATCATGTTTTGTTTATGGCACAAATAGGTATATAACCAAAACCTGAATTGTCAAGTAACCCTATAAAATTATGGTTATTTGGCCAAGTATATTGTCAAAACCATGGTTATATCTCCCTAGTTGAACTAGTTGACATTGGTGAATTCCAAGGTTTCTGGTCAATATGTCGGACCGATGGGGAGCTGGAAACGGGGACCCAAGCTTTGGATTTTACAAACACTGCAGGATTGGTATCACCAAACACTGCAGGGTTTGATGTGAACCAACCTCCGAGAATTCGGGCATGAAGCAACCAGAAATAGAGGTTTGATCAACTGAAATATGGGTTTGTTGGAAAAATAATCCATAAACTCGGTGACTGGTTCGCCAACCAGACTGTGCGGCTAGTTGCCAGCATGCAAAAAAACGGGCAGCAAGCGGATCATGTTTTTTTCACATCGGGATTTGACCAGCAGTGAGGTTCTTGATTTAACAATACTTGAGAAGACTGGAGAGCCAAACGTTTCCGACATGTTGGTTTATGAAAGCATCGGGAATGGACAGCCACCAAGCGGACCAGGCTATAGCAGCTAGACGAAGCACTACATGATGTTTTTTGTCCATCTCATTACTGAAGCTGGGTTTGACTGTGATCAAGATAGTGACAACACACTGACCCGGGGAGGCAACGTCAGAAAACCGACTGTCAGGGTGCAGGAAGACCAACAAAACAGAACGCATTGCTGAACTGATCCAACCTTTGGACTTTATGATTGACTTCGTTATATAGTTAATGTCAACCCCGGATTAATAAACCATGGTATATTAGGGATGTACCTGCGATCGAATGGATATGGGGATTTAATTTCGATATATGACTTGTTGGTGGTTTGGAACATTTTTCATTTATCCATATATTGGGAATAATCATCCCAACTGACTAATATTTTTCAGAGGGGTTGAAACCACCAACCAGTTGACTTCGTTATATAGTTACTCTCTGGTAACTTAACATAGCTATTGAACATGACCATTTTTAGTGGATTTACCCATTAAGAATATTGATTTTCCATAGTTATATGGGTTTACCAGAGGGTATGAAGTATACTCCAGATGTGTACTGGTATGTGCTGGTTATTGACTACCTACTAGCCGGAGAATCTCCAATTCTGCGGAACATGAACCGTTTCGCTTGGAGGGTGACAACTGTGTACCCAAAACTTTTACTCCAGAGTTGAGCCGCATGTTTGCCCATATTTCCATCGGTTCTCTATCGGTTATTTATGTTTATCAAAAATGGAAAATGATACGTACAATTCTTGCTGTAAAGCTATTTCCCATTATATTCCCATGCCATTCCCATCACGTCAACATATTCTTGTTGGATAAACAATTATCCAAAGTGCCCATTTAAAATTACCATTCTAAGAAAAGCTACATCACCATAAATCATCTACAACTGGGCCATTTTCCATAGCCACGTTTTTCATAAGCGGCCAACCCCCAACGAACTGTCAGGCAATGAGGCCCTTTGCACTGCACTGGCGTTGTCACGGACTGGCGCCAGGACAGAGACGGGGGCTGGGAGCTGGAAAATGTGGCTGGAAAATGCTGGGAAAATCGTGCGAACATCTAGAAAATCACTTGAAGATGTGGGGGAAGTTGGGAAAATCTGGAATATCAGTTGAAACAAGCATTTCGATTTTGACCAACAGAACTGTGGTTCTTCAAAATATTTGAATTTAAACCTTTTGGTCAATGTTTGGCTTTTGCCAATTTCGTAGCACGAAATTTGCGCCAGTCATAGGATACAAGCTGCCGGAAAACTTTTCAAGACTGCTAAGTTCCAGGGTCATCCAAACGGAAGAGTATATCATCATTTACCCACCAGTAAATTAACATAGACCCTGGCAGTTGTCGGGGTTGGAAGATTAGTGTCCATGAAAAATCGGTAATTTTCAGGGTCCAACTGTTTATTTACCAGAGGCTAATTCATGATGGTCTCTGCGCTTGAATAGATTTGCGATTGCAAATTCTCCGGGAAACGGGAGACTTCACATGCAAAAATGTTGGTGTTTAGTGTTCACCAACAGTTTCGCCAACAAGAGTCGGCAACACCTTAAAATTGAGCCACGACCTACCAAAAATGAAGATTAAGATATAGACATGAAGATTAGATTTCTTTTAGAACCATAGCAACAGTTTTTGGAAGAAAAAAACCGTACACTGGCCAACCCAGCGTCGCAACCTTTAAGGGCAAGGTTTCCGCGCCAACCTTGTCAGACGTTTCTGCGGAGGAACCATGAGTTTGCTCCGCTGAAAGGGACTTTAGAAAAAACAAGTGGGGACAGATGAAAACTTGTTGTTTACGAACAAAACATTGAACAACAGGCGTGAATGGTTGTAATATATGGGAAAATTCAGTACTGCACTCGAAATCTTTGAGGTTACACTTCTAGCCAGTGGTTTCAAACATATTACTAATTACCTTTTGGTAATTTCACATAGCTATTGAAAATCACCATGTTAAAGAGGTAAATAATCTATAAATGGGCCATTTTCCAGTTCGCTATGTAACAAATTACCAGAAGGTTTTTTTCATGTGTCTTTGGACTCTGGACAACCACACGACCTTTTTGGCTCAACCAACTTGGATGGGACGTGCCCAAGATATTTTTGGTAGACTACCTAGGTCGACTAGGTCGAGTGTGGATGATCTACAAGTAGTCTACAAGTGGTCGGTTTTCAAATGTTTTCAACATCGTTAGTTTACAGCAGGGTAATCCAGTGAAAAAAAAGATATCACAGGATTGTACGTTTTGAAGACGGACATTGAAGAGACAATCCATGGTCAAAAGTTTACTTCGAAAATGAACCCGGCCATTTGGGGGACTATCCTTTACCTACTTTCCCTACCGGCTTCATGGCCGGGGGCCATGAAATTGCATCCCACATAAAGTTGGTTTTTGTATCCAATTATGCCAGAATGTATCCGCATGTTATATCCCAAATATTCCCACATGCCACATTAATTATTAATGTGTTTGATCCCCGAGAGAATTTTGGTTTCCTATTATGTACATATGGGGGGGTCCTAAATCGGTACCCAGAAAATGGATGGTTTATAATGGAAACTGCTATTACTAAGAATTGAAATCATTTGGGGGTACCCGCATTTTAGGAAACCTCCATACATACAAATATATATATATATGTGTATATATAAATATATATATATGTGTGTGTATATATATGTGTGTATATATATATACAATATAATATATTATATATATATTATGAATATATATATATATATCCATGAAATCGTCATGTCATACCACTTGTTGTCCCCAAATTGGCGCCCTTCGAACGTGTCATGGCGCGTTCTTTTGTCAAAATGCCAGGCGTGGAGCCCACGAAAGAGTCCTTGGAAGCGGGAAGGGCCTACGAGCAGATGTCACTGGGCACCATCATATTCAATGGTATTGATTTAATATGAGTTAATGATGTCAATATTAAATCAGATTTTATGCTTAATGGTGATTTAATGACAACTATTGATGGATATTGATTATATATATATGGTTTCATATTGGTGATAATGGTATATTAGTGGGATAAGGGGATATTGATTTGGATCATTGTTAATGACCTCATGTCGTGACCTGCCTGGAATGATGGGACTTGTAAGGGAGATCATTCCCTTTCTTTTTGGCCGAACTTTTCAGGTTCGTGAACTACTCTGGTTAAGAGGGTGGTTAATAATGGTTAGTTAATAGTGGTTAATGATGGTTAATCATTGGTATATAATCACTGGCCATTTCAGGAACCGATTTATTGGAGCTACCTACCATATGTAAAGCCTATTTTTTAGGCCTAGGTAAGGGAAGTAAGGGAATATCCATGAATATCCCCACAATTCATATGGCCCAAAATATGGTACGTTTACGTACCTCCATCTGTTGGATCCTGAACTTCCTATTGAATTTGTCATCATTAACCATTATTAACCATCATTAACCATTGTTAACCATCCAATCTATAGCAACCCGAATTTCATACAAAAACCCCCCAAAGCTGGATGATCTATGAACATTTGGGATGTGATATGATTTAATTGGATTATCACATCCCTATGAGGATAGCTAGGTCAAATATTCATAGTTATCCTATGTTTCCTCATAATTAATAAGATTTAACATGATTTAATAGGGATGTGATATGAACATGGGATATACTGAGGATAACTGAGGAATAGTGATTTTTCCTAGGTGGATGTGATTAAAGAAAAACTATCAAATGCTTTAGTTATATAGCCATTTAACTATAGTTATTCTATACTTGGTGTGTTATCTTCCTTAGTAAGTCGATTCAACTCCACTTATGAGTGGACTAGCTATTATCTGGTTGGTGTTGGATACTGATTCGGGGCCAGGGGCCACCCCTCCCCCGCAATTGAGGTACACTCTATGCTCAAACAATTTATTGGGACCAGCTCTGGGGAACTCAGGATGATACTTAAGTAAGGATTTCAATTGATGCCAATCGACTTTCAATTCATTGTCCTTTTGACTCCAGAAAAGAGTCAGGATTAGGAAGGATTTCAATTCATTTGAATTGCGACAAAGTGGGGGTAAATCCTCAAAGAGATTTGGCGAGCACTAGGTCGATACAAGTCGCACATAGTGATAGTTGCTGCCTGGTGATTTTGAAGTAATGTGGGTAAAACAATGTCATAAACCACCCATTTGGGAATGGTTTATAGCATCTATAAAAATGGTGATTTGGGAGATGGTTTATTATTGTTTTACCCACATTATTCTAGTTGGATCACTGGTTAATTGGAATTCTTCTTTCAATGAGTTTCAAAGGACAAACCCATCAAAACGTCACAAAATACCAAAGTTGTTCATGCTGGCGAATGATTATACATTATGCCGGCGAGTTGTTTACCCACATGGTTTCAAAGATTCTTTAAAAAAACATACTCGCCACTTGAACAATACGAAACAATTTAAATTAATGAACATTACTATGAAATATAGTTCAACCATAAATATGGATTAAGTACTACTAATATGGATTGTTCACATTTCAACCATACTACTGTTCAACCATGGGATATGATCCCACAGCATCCAGCAAAAACCAGGCCGCTTTGATAGATAGATAGATAGATAGCTCGACAGATAGCTACACAGATAGCTACACAGATAGCTACACAGATAGACAGATAGATAGATAGATAGACAGATAGATAGACAGATAGATAGATAGACAGATAGCTAATCAGATAGCTACACAGACAGACCGACAGACAGACAGACAGATAGATAGGTAGGTAGGTAGGTGGGCAGGTAAGATAGGTAAATAGATAGCTAGACAGACAGGCAGATAGATAGATAGATAGACAGATAGATAGATAGATAGGTAGGTAGCTAGGCAGATAGATAGATAGATAGACAGATAGCTAGACACATAGATGGATAGCTAGACAGATAGATAGATAGAAAGATAGGTAGGTAGGTGGGTAGGTAAGATAGGTAAGATAGGTGAGATAGGTAGATAGATAGCTAGACAGACAGACAGATAGATAGATAGCTAGACAGATAGATAGATAGATAGGTAGCTAGATAGGTAGCTAGACAGACAGACAGATAGTTAGATAGATAGACAGACAGAAAGATAGATTGATAGATAGATAGATAGGTAGCTAGACAGATAGCTAGACAGACAGACATTTAGATAGGTAGATAGCTAGACAGATAGATAGATAGAGAGAAAGATAGCTCGACAGATAGCTAGACAGACAGATAGATAGATAGATAAATAGGTAGCTAGACAGATAGCTAGACAGATAGATTGATAGGTAGCTAGACAGATGGCTTGACAGATAGATAGATATCTAGACAGATAGATAGATAGATAGATAGGTAGCTAGACAGACAGACAGACAGATAGATAGCTAGACAGATAGATAGATAGATAGACAGATAGATAGATAGATAGGTAGCTAGACAGATAGCTAGACAGATAGATAGATAGATAGATAGGTAGCTAGATAGATAGCTAGACAGATAGATAGATAGATAGATAAATAGATAGATAGACAGACAGACAGACAGACAGATAGATAGATAGACAGATAGCTTGACAGATAGATAGGTAGATAGATAGATTAGATTGGATTGGATTGGATTAGATTAGATAGATAGATAGATAGATAGGTAGCTAGATGCCAGCTCCGTCAGAACCACGGAAGGGGCACCACCTTCAACCTCGCAGACGCATCGCAGGTTGCAGGCGGGTCTCAGTAGTCCCCACTTCGATGAACTTCGGATGGAGTAGCTGGGTGCGGTGGATGGAGTGGATGAAGTCCACTAGCAGGGAGGGAGTAGTGAACCATCTATACTCAGCCATGAAAACCCAACAGTTATGTTAGTTATACCGCAACTGAAGTATCTTAAAGTTGGGTCCAGTGAAATGTTTGTTGGTTTAGATTTGCACCATGAATACTATAGTCAATGGGAATTTCAGGATCCTAAAATGGAGGTACTGTGCCATATAAGGCTATATATTGTGGTGATATTCCCTTACATAGGCCTAAAAATAGGCCTTGTATATGGTAGGTACCTCCAATTTAGGTTCCTGAGATGGCCAGCGGCACTATGTTATGTCCAACTATCTACTATATTATTGGACTTCATAGTATATTGATGTATATTCTATAATAATCACCACTATGTTCACCCTTAGTAGTGAACTCATCCAACTATGAAGGGAATATGAATGGGATATGTTTTGATTATTTGATACTCAACAATCTGATATTTGGGTATACCGGAATTAATAAGCCATTCTTGTTGACTATGGTTGTATCCATGTTCCCTAATTCCATGCCCATAATACTAAACACCCCCATTGTATGGTCCCAAATGTGTGGTTTCATCCCCTACAGGCCCTACATCCACGGTTTGTGGGAGGTGTTTAGTAGTAGAGGGAAAGGGTTATTTAATTGCCTTCGGCAAGCCCGCCGGCCACAGAGAGGTGGCCCCAAGGGAGTTTGATGTGCATTCTAGGTGGAAGCCCGCGAGAGAGCAGAAGGGAAAAGAAGGAGAAGAAGAAGAAGAATAAGAAGAATAAGAAGAATAAGAACGGAAGACAAAGATAAATCCGTAAAACGGAAGCGGCTTGTGTAGCAAGGTTTTGCTGTAGCAACCTATTGACCGTATACCAAATGGGTACCGCCCCCAGCAAAGTAGCGCCAGGTACTATGTATGAGCCTCTGGCTTGACAGCAGACCGCTGCATGGAAGGAGACAGGGTGGAAGCGGAGAGAGATTGCCCCAAGGTGGAAGCCTGAGAGAAGAAGAGACGAAGACAGAGCCGTAGATCGGAAGCAGCTTGAGTAGCAAGTTCGTGCTCGAACAACCAATGGAACGCATACCCAATGTAGTGGTCGATCAGTACCGCCACCTGAATGGCCGGCGGGCTTGCCTCCGAAATGGCGGTCAAGCTATTAATCGGAAACTAAAATCCGTTAATCGGAAACAAAAAGCCGTGAATCGGAAACCAAAACCCGTTAATCGGAAACCAAAACCCGTTAATCGGAAACTAAAACCTGCTAATCGGAAACCAAAAGAATCGGAAACTAAAACCCGTGAATCGAAAACCAAGAACCTTGAATCGTAAACCAAAAACCCGGAATCGGCAACCACAGCTGAATCGTAAACTAAAGCAGGTTAAAGCAGGTGAATCGGAAACTAAAGCCGGAGAATCGGAAATTAAACCGAACCAGCTGAATCAATCAGAATGGGCAACTTGTCCCCTTCAATCGGAAAGAGAAGTTGGAGGTAATATCCTGTTCAAATAATGGCCAGAGGGGGTGGAGGAAGTAATTTCTTATGAAGATAAACATAATGGCCAGGTGGGGTGGCGGATTTGATTTCTTATGAAGACAAGTTGAAGGTAATATCCCATTCAACAAAGTGTTCAGAGGGGATGGGGGCTTTGATACCTTACAAAAGGAAGTTGAAGGTAATATCTCATTAAACTTTAAACATAATGGTCAGAGGGGGTGCCGGATTCGATCCCTTATGAGGATACTTTGAAGGTAATATCTCGTTCAACAAAATGGTCAGAGGGGGTGCCGGATTTGGTCCCATATGGGGATACTTTGAAGGTAATACCTCATTCAACATAATGGTCAGAGGGGGTGCCGGCTTTGATCCCTTACGAGGATACTTTGAAGGTAATATCTCATGCAAAATAATGGTCAGAGGGGGTGCTGGATTTGATCCATATGTGGATAAGTTGAAGGTAATATCTCATTCAACAGAATGGCCAGAGGGGGTGGCGGATTTTATCCCTCACGAGGAAAAAATAAATAAATGCAATCAGAGACAAAAAGTTGCTAATCATACACCAAGATCTGCGAATCAGAAACCAAACAAGCCCACGAATCAGAAACCAAAAAAAAGCGAATCTGAAGCCACATCTGCCACCCCCTCTGAACATTTTTTTTATGAGATATTATGGCCAACTTATCCTCAGAAGGGATCAAACCCGCCACCCCTCTGAACACAATGTTGAAAAGGATATTCTCAGTTTCTGATTCGCGGGGTTTTGTATCTGATTCCTGTATTTTTGTTTCTGATTCGCGCGGTTTTTGGTTTCTGATTCGTTGGATTTTAGTTTCTGATTCGCGGATTTTAGTTCCTGATTCGCGGGTTTTAGTTTCTGATTCTTTGTGTTCGCGGGAAGTTTCTGATTCGAGCTTTGTTCTAAAAATGACGCGGGTTTGCTTCAAACATCATGACAAATCATCAAAAATCTCCAAAATCCTCCAAAATGATGAAAACATCCCAAAATCAAACAAACAATCATCCAAAGCCATTCAAAAAAAGTCAGAGTTTTACCTGTCTTTACGGACAGCCACATGGTTTTTCAGCTGCCTCCAAGGCCGCTGCGTCCTTCAATGGCAGTTGCGAGGCAGACCGTGTGTCCATGTATTATGGCGCATGAATCAATGTGTAGCGAATGCAATATATGATTATACATGCTACATCTATATAGTATATCAAAATGTTAGATGATGTATTACACATCACACGCAACAGCAGCCAAGGCTGCTAAGACATCAAGTCGGTGAAGCCTGGCACAAACATCTTGGAGGGAATTCCGGAGGAGGCAGCGCCTGAAGCGACGCGGTTAAGACACCAGATCCATCGCCCATCACTCGCATGAACCCAATTTCTATGATGTCGGACTGTGAGACTTGACAAAAGATATTGTTAATGGGTTTACGGCCTTTGAAGACATGATGCTGGCTGGTTAAGAGCGGATTTGCTAGCCTTTGAAGACATTTAAAAGTCAGAGTTTTACCTGTCTTTACGGACAGCCACATGGTTTTTCAGCTGCCTCCAAGGCCGCTGCATCCTTCAATGGCAGTTGCGAGGCAGACCGCGTGTCCATGTATTATGGCGCATGAATCAATGTGTAGCGAATGCAATATATGGATATACATGCTACATCCATATAGTATATCAAAATGTTAGATGATGTATTACACATCACACGCAAAAGCAGCCAAGGCTGGTAAGACATCAAGTCGGTGAAGCCTGGCACAAACATCTTGGAGGGAATTCCGGAGGAGGCAGCGCCTGAAGCGACGCGGTTAAGACACCAGATCCATCGCCCATCACTCGCATGAACCCAATTTCTATGATGTCGGACTGTGAGACTTGACAAAAGATATTGTTAATGGGTTTAGTTACGGCCTTTGAAGACATGATGCTGGCTGGTTAAGAGCGGATTTGCTAGCCTTTGAAGACATTAAAAACGCAGAGTTTTACCTGCCTTTACGGACAGCCACATGGCTTTTGCAACTGAATCAGCTGCCTCCCAGGCCGCTGCGTCCTTCAATGGCAGTCGCGAGGCAGGCCCTGTGTCCATGTATTATGGTGCATGAATCAATGTGTAGCGAATGCAATATACGGATATGCATGCTACATCTCTATAGTATATCAAAATGTTAGATAATGTATTACACATCACACGCAAAAGCAGCCAAGGCTGGTAAGACATCAAGTCGGTGAAGCCTGGCACAAACATCTTGGAGGGAATTCCGGAGGAGGCAGCGCCTGAAGCGACGCGGTTAAGACACCAGATCCATCGCCCATCACTCGCATGAACCCAATTTCTATGATGTCGGACTGTGAGACTTGACAAGAGATATTGGTAATGGGTTTAGTTACGGCCTTTGAAGACATGATGCTGGCTGGTTAAGAGCGGATTTCCCAGCTCATGAACAGTGATCATCCCCGATTCTTATTGAATAGTAAAACATCATATAGAAATCAACTAACAAGGTTTTGAACCTGCCCATGATAATCATGCCCTGTTCAACAGACTTTGGCGTAATCTATTTTCAGACAAACCCCCTCTTGATCTATTTTCATCGATTGTGAAGCTTGAAAAACGTGGCTCCAACCTAGCCAAATCCCCCCGAAACAGTGGTGATAGTCAAATGATCCTGAGGATGTTGAACTTCAGAAACTTCAGCAATCATCTTGACATGTGTCAATATGTTTCAATGTTGTGCCACGTATCAAAGGAAAACCAGCTGACTCTCTGAGATGTGGGCCTTGCTGGGCGTTAGGCCATCATTTTGGCCCTGCGACCTGGCCCGCAGCATTTGACTTGTTCATTCTTGTGAAAGATGAGAAAACTGCAAAGATGTCAACTCATATCAACTCTCCAAAGACATCAGAAGAAAGCACACTAGATGACAAGCAACCCACATCAGTGGAGGTTGGTGCATCTTGGCGCACTAAACCCCCACAAATGATGAGGCCATGATAGGGGTTGGTAAATGTCCTACTTACACATCACCCAACTATTGGCCCAACTATTGGGGATACAATCTCCAATGAATATTTCAAAATAATGTTCAAATTCATCAAAAAGGGACATTGACCAACCCCTGCATGAGGCCAAGTTTCACACATTGCAATTATGACATCCACATTGTCATCCAGATTGTCCGTCATGGCTTCCATAGCCCTCTACGGAACGGACTTCAATTTTGTTTTTGTTCTATGTGATGTGTACTGTTTTTAAATATTATATATATATTGTATTAAATATATATATACGCATATAATCTGATAGTTTTTCTAAATTATATATCTAAATTTCTGCTTGGGGAGATGAGGTTGAGCTTTCGTAAACTATGCCAAACTATATGAAACTTTGCTTTCACTTGCCCTCCTCCCCCTAGTCCTAGTACTGGTACTAGTACTAATACTACTACTACTACTACTACTACCACCACTACCAC
>CAMXCT020000650.1:27500-40748 GCA_947184155.2 Cladocopium goreaui | reverse complement strand
TACTACCACCTACTACCACCTACTACCACCTACTACCACCTACTACCACCTACTACCACCTACTACCACCTACTACCACCTACTACCACCTACTACCACCTACTACCTACTACCTACTACCTACTAACTACCTACTACCTACTACCTACTACCTACTACCTACTACTACTACTACTACTACTATTACTACTACTGCTACTACTACTAGTACTAGTACTAGTACTAGTACTACTACTACTACTACTACTACTAGTAGTAGTACTAGTACTAGTACTAGTACTAGTACTAGTGGTAGTATTATTATTATTAGTAGTAGTAGTAGCAGTAGTAGTAGTAGTAGGTAGTAGTAGTAGGTAGTACTAGGTAGTACTAGGTAGTACTAGGTAGTACTAGGTAGTACTAGGTAGTACTAGGTAGTACTAGGTAGTACTAGGTAGTACTAGGTAGTACTAGGTAGTACTAGGTAGTACTAGGTAGTACTAGGTAGTACTAGGTAGTACTAGGTAGTACTAGGTATTACTAGGTAGTACTAGGTAGTAGTAGTAGTAGTAGTAGTAGTAGTAGTAGCAGTAGTAGCAGTAGTAGCAGTAGTAGCAGTAGTAGTGGTAGTAGGTAGTAGTGGTAGTAGGTAGTAGTGGTAGTAGGTAGTAGTGGTAGTGGTAGTGGTAGTGGTAGTAGTAGTAGTAGTAGTCGCAGCAGTAGTAGGAGTAGTAGGAGGAGTAGTAGGAGTAGTTGTAGCAGTAGTAGTAGTAGTAGTAGTACCTGTACTAGGACTAGGGGGGGTGACCTTCATTCAGACGAAGCAAAAACGCACAGCAAGAGAACAAAGGAACAAGTACAAGCCAAGAACAGAAACAAGAACAACACCTTCCAATCAGACACGCCGGCAGGCCGGCGGATTAACCATGGGCAGCCAGTTGGAACTATGAATTGATTTCCCAATGCCATGAGAGTTTGATTGCTCACCATTTTGGTAGGGGCTTCCTGATGGGTTCTACCCACAATCACATTATTTAATATCCCGTTCTTATTGATTGAATGTCCCCAGTGTTCCCGTCCTCCACCTCAACAAATTCTTGGCTTAAAGCCCTATTCATTGGAAAATCAAACTCCCAATCTCCTCAGAGTTTCATTCCTTAAGCTGTTCATTCCTGCTGGCGAAATATCCAGTTTGTTTCAGCAGCCACATATTTTGATGTGGTTTTCAATTCCTCAATTGAAGCAGTTGACAACCATCCCAAACCACGAATAAACACAATAAAAACCATTCAAAATCACCATTTGAGGAAATACCAACAAATTCTTTGTCCTTTGCCCTTTAGCTAAGCAGGTACCCTTCTGTAGCGATCTAGCCCATTAAACGCCTTAAAAATCAGTTGAAAAGACATTGAACACCATAAAAATCAATTAAGAAACCATTAAAACACTATTAAAAAGCCATTGAAATCACATGAAACACCCCATCAAAACCCAGTAAAAACATGAAGCACCATTAACGTACCATAAAACCATCACTCACCAGGTCCTCCCCCCTAGGGCCCCTAAGGTACTACCTGGCGCTGAGCCAAGCCCGCCTCGCAGAGTTGCGACGTGCCGATGTGGTCTTCGCGACCTGCATCTCTGCGCGACGCGGAGGCCTCAGCGCGGCCTTGCAGGTGCGGAGGGCGATGGGTTTTCTTATGGGAGAAATGGGGATATAAATATGTGTGTATATATATATATATGTGTGAATATATATATATGAATATGCATATGTATATGTATATGTATATGTGTATATATTTACTTATTCATTTATTTATTTATTTGTTCGAATATGTTTAGGTAATAACAAACACAAGTGGATTCATACCTTAGGGTGCACTAAGGTGGATGCGGAAAACCCATGGTTACCCTAGGGGTGATGATACAGAGGGATCACCCCTGGTTTGAAATGTAGCATGACCATCTCATAAACCACACCAATTCATGCATAATTGCAATAATAGGTTCAAAACCTTGCAAAATCAGACCTTTCACAACTCCACCCCCCATGCATACCCACTCTCTTAACATAGTGGGATAAAATGTGTTATACAATGGAATAAATAGGGATGGAATAAATAGGGATACATATGTATACACATATACAGATTTATATATATATACAGTTAATGGTTGTTCTAATTACAAAACAAAAGATGATGATTGTAACAGAAGATTATGGTTCAACAGAAGATTATCTTATAATCATCTTCTGTTGATAATCTTCTGTGCAAAATGTTTGTTGGTTGATTATGAGCTTGAGGATTATAGCGGCCAAAAAAAAATTGCGGAATGTGAATGTCACAATCCATGAACAGGGAAACAATATCAACAACACAAAATGTGATATGATTTGTTGATACGATGCTGTTTTTGATCCAAAAAACTGCTAGAAAATACGATAGAAAGCACAGCAAAACCAACACAACACAACAATATTATAAAGCAATTCAGAATCAACAATACTATGGATAAACTTTGTTATTGTTATACCCTCCTGCAAATGGAAAATCAACCATTTGTAGACGATTTTCCTTGGTTTTCCCATGCGTTTTCCACATCTATGCAACCGTTTACCCTAGGATATATGATGGAATGAATAGGGATACATGCATATATATATATGTGTGTGTGCGTGTACATATGTATAAAAGCCAATGGGTGGTATAAATATATAAATATAGAACCACTTGTTTCCATCGAGTTGCATTTAAATACATACCAAAGCGGCGTGATAGGCCCCTGAGTTTGCTAAGTTGACTTGTAACTTGGGTACTGTAACTATGGTGTATGGGGATTTAACTATGAAATTATAGTTGATGGGGTTTATATATCAAATTCAAATGTATTTCAAAAGGAATGCCAAAGGATATTGAAGATTTCTTAAAGGTATGTTAAAGGTATATTAAACATATATATCATATATTCAAGGTAATGTTGTTAAATGGTATGCTAAAGGCATATCAAATGGTACATTGAAGGTATATATATTGAAGGTATCTTCAAGGCATACGAAAAGTATCTTCAATCAAGGTCAAGTAAAGGTATCCTAAAGGTGTATTAGATTCCAGAACATGGCCAATAGAAATGGATTTAAAGGTTTACTAAAGGTATATTACATTGCATACAAAGGGTATATTCAGGACGCATTACAGGACGTATTTAAACGACTTATTTTCAAGGTATATTCAAGGTTCAGTTGGAGCTGCTTTACAATCGCTGTGATGGGAAAAACGGGGATATCCACTACGACTGGGGAATCTGTAGGGAATAGTTGTTATAGCATATATGTTTCTTTGTTCCCGGTCAACAAACATAGGTATTGAAACCAATGTTATTTAGTTTGATGATTTAGCTATTAAGAGTGGTGATTTTCCACCTCACAAACTGTGAAATTGCCAGAGGGTAATTCTTATTTCACTGTTATATTGGGATACATGGGGAAAAAAAGTTGATATATACCAGGTACCGCGGTGCCACTTAGTTTGCTAAGTTGCTTTATGTCAGTTTCAATAAGGTTTTTCCACCCTTCCTGGGACAATAGTTGGAGGTTTCCTAAAATGGGAGGGTACCATGGGGTACCCCACATCATCCAAAATTAGACCAAACTATAGTATTGAAACCCATGGTGACTCTGGAATGCCCCACTTGAAGTAACTCCTAAGCCAGAGGGTATGAAGGCTTTTGACCCAAGGACCACATCAGTGCCGCTAGCCATTACGTCCCCTTATACATTATCGAAGGAAGTTTTGAAGTCAAACTTCCGACAATATGGACAGATGAAAAGCAGAGCAGGGAAGAGGCAGAGAGAAGAGAAAGATTAGAAGAAAGAAGAATAGAAGAGAAAGAGTAAGAAGAAAGAAGATGCAGATGTGCGAAAAGGTAGGAAAGTCGCGAAACACTGTGTTTTTCCAATGATTTGGGGCTCCGGAGGGTCGAAAAGTAGGCTCGCTAAAGCGGCGGGTGCGGAGCCAGCTGGCCAGATGAGAGATGAAAATTTGCACGCCGTTGTGGCGCGAAGCACATTTTGAAGTCAAAATGTACAAAACACACCATGGTCGGACCACTTTTGGAAGTTGCGATGTCGAAAAAGTGCACGCCGTTGTGGCGCGAAGCACATTTCCAAGTCAAAATGTACAAAACACACCAGCTCCGGGCCACTTGGAAGTTGAGATGTCGAAAAAGTGCACGCCGTTGTGGCGCGAAGCACATTTCCAAGTCAAAATTGTTAAAAACTGACGGTCTCGGACCACTTTTGGAGGTTCAGATGTCGAAAAAGTGTCAAAAAAGTGCACGCCGTTGTGGCGCGAAGCACATTTCGAAGTCAAAAGTGTAAAAAACTGAGGGTTTTGAGCCTTTTTTGACGTGAAGATGTCGAAAAAGTAGACACTGATTAACTTAACTAACTTAACTAACTTCACTAACTTAACTACCCTAACTTCGACGACAACAGCAACAACAACAACCACAACAACTACAACTACAATAGATCGATAGGTGGAGAGAGAGATAGATAGATAGATAGATAGATACATAGATACATAGATACATAGATACATAGATAGATAGATAGATAGATACATAGAAAATAGATGGGTAGGTAGGTAGATAGCCAGAGAAAGAGAGAGAAAGAGTGAGAGAGATCAAGCACCTTTCAGTCCATCAGTGGCTTCGCTCTGCCATCCCTGATTCACAACAACCAATTTCTCCTATAGGTTTCCTATTTTTGAAACTTCCGCCACCGCCTTGTGCGGTACTACTGGTATCCCATTAATGAATACCCATGAACACATGCCCATTGTATCAATGGCAATCAATGGTTTACATCCCAATTACTACTTCCCATCGTTAGTGTTTGAATTCCACTAAGTTGTTTCATAAACCACTGAAGTCTAGATATGGAGGTTTCCTAAAATGGTGGTACCCCTAAATCATCCATTTTAGTAGGATTTTCCACTACAAACCATCCATTTTGGGGTAACCCCATTTTAGGAAACCTCCATATACCTACCATAAAGCGCGTTATATCCAGTTGTTCCCGTTGTTGGGATAGGAAGTTTGCGGCACCGATAAACATCGGCGGCACCAGGGCCAAGGGGCGCCGGAACTTCTACAAGTGGTGTTGGATGAGGCGCGGATGCCAACGACCCTCTGGTAAACATACAAAAAACTACTTAATTACTGATGCTTAGTAGGGAATATGGGAATGGGATGATTATCACCAGTGATTATGGATCATTCCCTCATTCCCTGCTAAGCACCAGTAAGACTATTGAAAATGGTGATGTTTGATGGAATTTAATGGTGATTTTTCATGGGATTTAATGGGATTTTCAGTTAGTGAATCGCCAATGGCTAACAGTTTGCGAACTGGAAATTCATCATCTTTCATAGGTAAATCAACGAACTCCGCCATTTAAACAGTAGCAAACTGTACGCCATTACCGGAGGGTATGGGCTATTGCCATCCCTACAGGTGCTTCTAGCTGATATTTCATAGATATTTCCAGGTGTTCCATTTCTCTTCTTTTGGTTGGTGGTGTACCTACCCCTCTGAAAAATATGAGTTCGTCAGTTGGGATTATGAAATTCCCAATTTATGGAAATACCGACTGTTTAACAGTTGGGATATATATACCCTCTGGTTATTTGTTACATAGCTATGGAAGCCATGGCCCATAGAAACAGATGATTTTCCCAGCGACCTAAACCTCCATTTATAATGGATCTTCCAGTTCGCTATGTTAAATAACCAGATGGTAATGTGTAACGAGATCAGAAATTTCAATGGGATTGCAATCAGATTATCATGGAAACGTAGTGGGATTGTAATGGAAATATAATGGGATTATATCGAGCTGCTTGGATATGCAGTTCATATGCCATAGCCATTATGTAACTACAGTCACCCCAGAGAAGATAGAATATGATAGAATATGTGAATTTCAAAAAAACATATCTAAAAGGTGGATAATTACATTTAAAAAAGAACATATTCCACCTACTTTCAGATGATTATGTTTGCAACATGTTGCAATTGTGATATACCCCATTTATGCCGTGGTCAAAAGTTGGATGTCCATGAAAGGGATTGGTCACTAACCCATTGATAGGGTTTTTGTTGGAGGTTCCTCAAGCAAGTCCAAGACGAAAATGCGGAACTGTCCCAGGTTAAACATGTTAAACGGGGGTGTCCGAAAAAGGAGGGTGGGAAGTGGGAAATTCTACCAACACAAAAAAGGAGATTTTGAACCAACCATAATGGCAATGGGATCTCATGGTGTTCAACTAGGGGATGGAATGAGGCAGCCCATTTCAACACCCACCGCTCTAACCACAGGATCACCAGGTCGCATCTTCCTCGCGGACACCACAGGATCCCCAGCCGAGCTTCACCAAGCAAGAGAATTTGAAGACCCGAGAGACATTGCCTTCAGGACAACAAGTCCACTTGCGAGAGGGCTGGATGGTATATTGCGAACCAGTCTCTAGGGCGCATTCCAGTCCGTCGGTCATGATGAAGAAAATGTTCACCAAGTTAAGGCATATCTCAGTCAAGCATCGAGTATTCTTCTGGAATTGGATGCACATCCAGGTACCCTCTGTTTCGGGTTTTGGTATTCCCTGGTTTTCTTGGTGAACTGTATCACCATCCTTTGCTTCAGCATATGCAGCTCCATTACATAACTATAAACCAGAATTGGACATGGATTCATCCTCATTGTAACCCAATGATATCCTCAGAATAGCACTACGAACATGTTCCATCTTGATCCTACCTTAAAATTGGTTATATCCACTCGGATATGATACCAGGATTATCCCATTATACCCCGTTCTATCTTGTAAAATCTTGGAAATATGTTCTCCTACAATATTTCCAATAGCGCATTATAATTCATTATATCTCAGTACATCCTATGGTTGGGTTACATATCCCGTTCTGTCCCAAGAATTCAATAGTTGGTTGGTTAAATCCCCATTAACCCTCAATCCCATCAACATCAAACCTCAAATCCCCAGTCTATCCCAGTTACCATTTGGTAATTCATCATGGTGTGCTGGAAAATCTACCGTATATACCTGTTTTTGTCCATATCATTTATATTCGAAATATAGTAATCTTGAATATGGGAGTTTCAAAAATATTCCCATTCTACTTGTGTTTTCTGAATTTCCATATGCTATCTACTTCAGGTGGATTATATGTTGATGTATATCTAGTTCTCACCTTTCCCAGCAAGCCACGTTTGATGACACCAGACGATGTGGTTGGTTTTGATACCCCATTAATGTTGCTGAAGTCCAGTATCAACCACCACTAAACCACGACAACCTCCTCTGATCCCAGTAACATTGTATATATATATATACCCATGATCTTCCCTATGTGTGTTGCTTATAAACCGGTATACTCCTCACGAAGTCCCATGATATTATGATTTTCCCATGACAATTCCCATGGAATGTATATCACCATCTCATAGAATATGACTTCAAAAAGAAGAACAGCTGAACCCTCCAAATATTCTTTTAAAAAAGCAATCCACATAAATACCCAAATAGATATATGTATATTCTACCCTCCTGTAATCAAACATAGCTATGGAACATCACTTCCAAGATTTTCCCGGCAGCCCCTCCCAGGCGGGTCAAGCACCGGAGCCGGAGGCCTTGTGCCCTGCAACTTTGGCACCTTGGTAAGTCAGGAGATGGTTTGAGAGGGGGAAAATTGGGGGGTTTAACATGGGGAAATGGTGGATGGAACCATGGAAAATGGTGATTTTAAGCCATACACATGGTAATTTTACCGGTAGTTCGTACAATTTTGCTGTCGCATTTTTAGGCGGAGGGGCTATACCTTGTACGAGGTCTTCAAAATGTCTAGGGAGACAATTGGCGACCGATCGACGATGATGACTCTGAAGCAAACCATCAATTTCATAGCCTTACCCACCAGTTAATGTCAACCCTGGATTAATAAACCCCTAGGTTGTTTAATTGGGGGGATACTATTTAAGTATCAGATTATGACTATTGGGAAAATACCCCCTAATTGATAAACCATGGTTTAGCAAAATCCGGGGTTGACATTAAGCTGACATTCCACGTGCATCCAAATAGCCCTCCAAATCATAGCCCGTATACTTCGAAGGTACCAGTGGCTTGACTCACATGGTTATATGGAGGTGTCCATAAATGGGGATACCAAAAAATTGATGGTTTAAAATCCTATCTGGTTGGTGGTTTGGAACATTTTGTATTTTTCCATTCAGTTGGGAATAATGATCCCAACTGATTAGTATTTTGCAGAGGGGTAGGTATACCACCAACCAGCTATTACAATAGATGATTTGGGGGTACCCCTATTCTAGGAAACCTCCATATCTGAGAATGTGGTATACCTAGACGGAAACTGGAACGTTTGGGGGAATATGTCAAAATGAGTCATCTCCGGTTCATCACCGTTGGGGGAAAATGATACCCTCTGGTAAACATACAAAAAGCTATTGATAATGGCCCAGTCGAAATAGTGAGTTTTCCCATGAAAAATGGTGGATCTTTCCATAGTTATGTTAGTTTTTCCCATGAAAAATGGTGATTTTCATCGTTTTTTGGTATGATTACCAGAGGGTAAATTCATGATAAACCAGTGGATATATGGATCTGATGCTGTGAAAAAATGAGACATCCTCACATGAGAAATTTTTACACAGGCGTCCAAATAGATGGGATATCCGAGAAATCGCACGTGATTAGTGACCATGTGAAATAAGCCAGTCAGATTTGTGAGAAATACCCCAGTGATACATGGTCTGTTAGTCTGTTAAGCATTTGTTGATTTAGATGACTTACTTCTTGCATGGGGTTATTAAAGTTACTGAGCTACGATGCATCTATCTGGTTTTTGGGGAAGTACGTACTATAACACAAAAAATATCACCCATATTTGAAATCCTACTTGGAAGTGCAGTTTCAGTTATAAGCAATGGATACAGTCCCATAGTTACAGGGGCCCCATATCCCAACTCATAGGGGTGTTGTCGCCATAGCCCCGTTGTTCTAACATGTGTTAACCTTAACTGGTTCTTAAGCATTTGGAGGTTTCCTAAAATGGTGGTACCCCTAGTTGTCATCCATTTATAGATGGGATTTTCCATGAAATAAACCATCCTACCCTCGCTTGGGGTATCCCCCATATATGGAAACCCCCAGTTATAACCAGGTTGATTGATTCTTCACGTGGAACGATTCTCCAAGCAACCACCTGGGCTCCCGAGGCCAAAAACGCTAAGAAAATCGTCCTGGTGGGTGATCCAAAACAGTGCAGCACTCAGGTGGCGCGACCAGGGTCGGAATCGCTTATGTTGGTGAACAAAATTATCCAATAGCTAGGCTCTAGTAGATACCCTCTGGTTATTGAACATAGCCATTGAAAATCACCATTTTTAATAGGTAAACCATCTATACATGGGCCATTTTCCATGGCTATATTAAATAGCCAGAGGGTATATTCTATGGAAATATGATGGACATCCTGAAATATCATGGTTTGAACATATGGTACTTCAGGATCTGTTGGATGATAAAGGTTCGATCTATTACATGGCCATGTGTGGGGTATACCGAAATATAATGAATATACATATATGTATATGTATATATATATATAATCGAAATATACAAGAAATATAATAGGAATGTAATGGAAATTTAGTACAGTACAATGACTGGTTGGTGATTTCAATCATTTTTTATTTTCGATTTCATATATGGGATGTCATCCTTCCCATTGACTTTCACTCATATTGTTCAAGATGGTTATTGCACCACCAACCAGATATAGATTATCATCATTATTAATCATTATTCACCATTATTAGCACTGATTAACCACCATTAACAATGGTTTTTTAACCACCAACCAGAATGGGAATGTAGTACAGTCCAAAGAATATCATGGGAGCTAAGTGGAGGTTTCGTTCGCGAACATCATCGAACTAAATGGGGGATTGTCCAGCACGCCACGGTTGATGAGCGGATGGTAAATAAGGCATATATGATATAGTTAAATGATATATTCCCTATAGTCATATACTTTATGACATATACCAAGGCATGAAGTTTATAATGAGAGATCCTCACTTCCCAACATGCGCCAGTTATACTGCAAGTTTTGGTCAAATCTCTATGTGGTGCCATTGATCTCATGAAATCTCCATGAAATCCACCAGAAATCACCGTAAAATCCCATGAGTTTCCCGTGAAATCCCCATGAATTCCATAAGGTTGAGACCCATCATCGTGAGCCCTGCCGCCGAGCGCATGGGGCTCAACATCTCCCTGCTGGACCGGAAACGGAAGAAGTGCTGAAGTGGAAATTCCGGGAGCATCTCAAGATTGTTGTGTATTTATCTGGTTGGTGGTTTGGAACATTTGGATTATGTTCCATATATTGGAAATAATAATCCCAACGGACTTTCATATTTTTCAGAGGGGTAGGTCAACCACCAACCAGTTATGGTTTGTATAAACCATCCCTGTGGTAGGTTTAGTAATGGATTTACCACATGAATTGTAAACATTAATGTGATATTGTTGTGTAGTTCTGTAGAGGTGTCCTAAATCAAATGGAGCTACCCCAAAATCATCACGATTACTAGGTCAATCTTAGATGGGCAGTTTAGTCCTTTAGTCTTTTGGTGCCAATGGGATTATCTACGTTCACCAGCAAAGAATTTACCATTTTTTTGCAGGGTATCTAAGATTGGCCATGATTAGTCCAAACCATCCAAGTATGATGCAATATGATGTAATGCATGTCATGGACTACGATCAATGCTATGCAATGTTTGATCTTCAACATTTTTACAACATGTATATATATATACATGCATGATGAATTATACCCCCATTCTGCTTGCTTTAATTCTCTATATCGTCTCCAGTCTTTGTCTCTGCAACAGGAGCGTTTGAGCAACTGCCCCTGGAGCGAGCCGAAGCTTTTGTCCTTGCAGTATCGCATGCACGAGGAGCACGGGAGTGGTACCCAAAGAAAGGGCCGCTTTCCGTTGGGAAAATATGAGGATCTATGTCTAATAAACATACCCTCTAAATGATCTAAACCATGAAATTTGGAGATTTGGAGGTTTCTTCAGTGCTGATGGCATCAGCCTTTTTACTAAAAAGTTGGCATATATCTCATTCCAAAAAAATCGTCTGGCTAACCATTATTGTTGAACTAGAGAATATATCTACTACCCTCTGGTTATTTAACATAGCCATGGAAAATGGTCCATTTATAGATGGTTTACCTATTAAAAATGGTGATTTTCCATTGCTGTGTTAAATAACTAGATAGTATACATATATCAGCATTTCATCCTTTACCAGCTCCCGCTTCAGGATCTGAACGCTTTTCCTGCGGCCTACTTCTACGGTGGCCGCGTTCGAACTGCCACTCGACTGTTGGATCACCGCCATGTTCTGCTGAAAAATTCCTTAAGTTATGGCAGGTTATAAATGGGATCGTACATCTGGGTAAATTTCATCACGACCTCACTGGGAATGATGTTTTTTTTGTCGGGAAATCATCCCCAAATGGCCTTCTGGCTGGTGGTTATAAATGGGATCTGGTTATGACTAACATAGCTATGGTATAGATGGCCCGTAGAAATAGATCATGAAAATGATGATTTATCTATTATCATAGAATTGGATGATGGGAAAATTTACAGGAAAGCCCTATATTTGATCGTAAAAACCATGGTTTCCTGCAGATTTTCCCTTAAACCAATCCAGTGATATTAAACATGGTAATAACCACATATACATATATATATATGTAAATTTCATCACGACCTCACTGTTCTCCCGAACCCTGGAATCATGGTTTATTTTAGGGGAATCATCCCAAAATGGCCCCACATTTCAGGTTAGTGAATTATTAGAATTTGCCATGATACATTCCGCAAATGGTCTTATAAGTACTTATAATTGGTAGAGGGCCACCATTCCTTTTCCCCATAGTTTTGCAGAAGAATCCTTTGGTCTTGTAGTTTTTTCACAAAATCACCCAACAGCATGTTTACCTTCAATTCCATGCAAGATCTGTACTGGTTGGTGGTTTCAAACATTTTTTATTTTCCATAATATATGGGATAATCCTTCCCATTGACGAATAGTTTTCAGAGGGGTTCAAACCACCAACCAGTGTATTTTTGCAAATGTTCTCTTATGTCTTGCCCCCACCTGCCAGAATCTGGGTCCCTATTTTTTTATGTCATCTTGTCCTTCCTTTTCCTCCTACTTCCTCTCCTCCTGGCCAAGTCTTTGTGTAGCTTGTTTCTTACAATTTATTTTTTTGATAGAGTATTTACCTACCAGCGAAACAAGAATACAGAGTATCTAAGATTATCAATTAGTATCCGATCCCTATGCTTTTTGGGCCCGCCCGCCATTATATGAATTAAACTGCCAAGTTAGGGTTTGCCACCAAATCCAGGTTTGCTTTTTAAAATCCAATCATATATTTCCCAGTTACGTTTATTAGTTATATCTCCAATATTTCCCCATTATATTCCCATGATATTCCCACTATAGTCACTATATACCATTAAAATGCTGTAAAAATAGCAGAAATGCTATGTTATTCCTACTATTTCCATAAAATGTCATCTGGTATGTCATAAAACGACATTTATTAAAACAACATTTATACAATTAAGTATACTATTCCTATTTAATATCCCATTTATTGCTGGTTAAATCCCATGGGTTCATATAGCATAGAATATAGATATCCCACTCAAATGCCATAGAAATCCAAAAAATCACCATATATTTCACCTTATTCCCATAAAAATGTTATAACATCTCCAAGCACGTCAGTTGACCCCGCTCGAATGTGCATTCCATGAATCGATTGAATCGTATATTCATAAGCAATCATAAGCAAAATTCCATTCCTACTGTAGTAGGGACATACCATTCATCTAACAGGTGGTTTTTGACCCAACAAAAACGATTCCTGCCCGCAGCGATGCGGGCGAGGATCCTGGCATCTTGTCGCGGTCCCCGGGACGCCTGGCGCACCCCACGACCAAACAACGCGCGGCGTTGCTGTTCTGGGCCGCCAGTTCCGCGCCGGAACAGAGCCTTGGTTTTTCGGGTTGAGGATCATCCCATGAATTTGATTATGAAGATATCTTCATTAATCATCAT
>CAMXCT020000650.1:0-22500 GCA_947184155.2 Cladocopium goreaui | reverse complement strand
AGGGTTATGCCACTTGTGGCACTGATAAATGGGGATAGAACCTGCTCTACTTCCTGGAATGAATCACCAGGTACCCTCTGGTAAACGTTTACAGTTCGCTATGGAAAGTCACCGTTTTTACTGTGTAGATGAACGAACTAAATGATCATTTTCAATAGCAAACTGTAACAAATAACCAGAGGGCATATCACCATTAAATCCCCATGAAAAACAGTTAAATCACCTCTAAATCCCCATGAAATCACCACCACGATTCCCATGATCCAATGGTTTACCTCCTTTTTTCCTATGCTGAAGAGGCATCTTTTCTCCCAAGAGCGCTGCTCAGGATTTCGCAAGTGCGGACTGCGTCCAGTAGCGCCAAGTCGCGCTTCAATCCTGCGGAGGCTTTTCCAGTGGTACCATCCTCCAAAGCTAAAAACTGGTGGGTTTCCATAGCCATGGGGGATACCCCAATGGCCCAAGCTCGCTGTGTGGTATAAATACGGTATAAACCATCCCCGAATAGTAGGTCTATGATTGGCTTTCCCACGGATGGAGGTGTCCTAAGCCATGGGGAATCCAAAACAAAAAACATTCATTTTAGATTGGGATTTTCCATTATCAGTAGCAAGGCCTACAAGGAATACTGCGGTTTTTAGCCAACAATAGACCTATAATTTGGAGATGCTGTATACAACCCATTTAAAGTCATATTGCAGGTGCTTTATAGTTGGCTTTACGACATGACCAACAAGCTGGACATATGGGTTCAGAAGGTATTTCCAAGTGTGGTGGCTCTGGTTCAACTCGTTATAACACCTTGCCCCCTTTAAAAAAATGGTGTTCATGTTTTTGTTGTAGTTTCTCCATTGTTTTGCCGTTTTCAATGATGTATCCGACAGTCTCCCTTTTTTGGGAAAAAATGGACAACCGTTGGAGGAAATTGAACAAAGTTGTTTGTCAACGTTCCACCATGTTGCCCGTTTTGAATTCCGCAGGTCTAAGTTTTTCGAAATTAATGTAGCTTAATAACTTTGTCATTGTACGCATTTGTACGCTTAAAAACAAAACAGTAACGCTAGTTGGATAGTTCTGCATTAGAAGACACTTGTTTCAATTTATTGATTGGAATAGATTTAGAAGAACTCTCTGGGAAGACTTGGATAATTGGATGCGCAGCCCAGTTCGTAAGTGGCCTATAACCTATGTCAAGTTGTATAACCTATACATAATCCATATACAGCCAAGGATATTCCACAAGGAACTGTGGTATTTCATGTAGTTATTACCCACTTTCTCAGTAGTTACAAGATGCCCAAGTAGAGAGGATGTGCCACTCGCCTTGGGTATGTCAGATGTTTGATTCCCCAAAATGAAATCATGGAATCAATGCTAAATTAAATTATCATATACCCTCTGGTAGTTTGTCACATAACTATTAAAAAAAACACCATTTATCACAGGTAAATCATCTATAAATGGTCCATTTTCAATAGCTACGTTAAATAACCAGAGGGTATTGCCAGTAAAAATGTAGGTCAACTTGATGACGAGCGAAACCCCCAGAAGTTTGCCCCCAGCGCCCTCGCCTTCCGCACGAGACCCCAGCATTGCATGAAAATGCGCCCAACACAGCGCACGGAAAGAAAGCAACGGAGTTTTTGCAGCGGAAGCGCGCATCTGTGGTGAACTAATTCTGATGCAACGTCCTGATACCTCGAATCCTCGCATGCAGGCGAAGCTGAGACGCCACTTCGAAGAAATCCTGCGCTTGGCAAAGCGTGCTGACTTGGAAAAAAATGGCGGTCTCCACGCAAAAGGTCCTAAGAATTTTCCAGTAAAGATAGGGGCTGACGGTTTTGGCCAGTCTTGCATCGAAAGGTTCATTGAAAAAGGATTCCTGGCTGGTGACAGTCCGTCCGGCTGAGGGTTTCGCTTGCAGTGCATGCTGTTGACACGTGCCTCTCAATCACGCTGTCAAATTGCGGATAGCAGATATCAGAAATATCAGAAATCGGACTGTAGGCATCAATTGCAAGCGAGCCAAGTGTCCTTTTTTTTGCCTAAACTCTAGAAAATCCTCAATGTAAACTGCAACACGAATCGAAGTTGGAAAGTCTTTGACATCGTCATGTCTGATGGAGCTGTGCATGTAAGTGCTGGGACAGTGGATAGAAAGCATATTCCTCGACATATACCCTCTAGGAAACTAACAGTTCTCTATGGAAAAGCACCATCTTTCTTTCATAGGTAGATCAACTATAAATGGGCCATCTTCAATAGCTATGTAACAAAGAACCCGATCACCATTAAACCCTCATATTACTGAAATATTAGTGTTAATCATAATTATTGGCTGAAATCATGGATTTGATTGACGGTCAACAATGGATGATTCAAATTTGGAAATATTTACTGAAATATTATTAACTGAAAATATTGACAAGACTTGATTATCATTTCCTAGGGAATCATCCATTATTGATAGTCATCAATATTTAATCATCCATTATCGATAATCATATTATTAACTGACATTATGAATTTGATGTATTGTCAACAATAGATGATTCAGTTAGTAATTAATGGAGAACACTTAGTGTATAATTACTAAATGGAACTATTGATTATCGGAATCATATTCCAAGAATGGAAGTTGAGGATTGTTTTTGGGCTTTTAGGATAATCATATTATTATCAATTTGGATACGGTATTACGGTATTATTATTCTATGGGAATTATGTCTGATAATTACTGATCATTACGAGCTGAAATTAAACATCCATTATTGATCACCATCGTTATTGAATCATCCATTATTGATTATCATAAGATTCCCCAGACGAATATTTCAGTTAATAGTAAGAATCATAAGAATATTGGTTATTGACTATTGGTAATCATACTTATTAACTGACATTGTTGATAATCGATTATTATCTGAAATTAAGAACAATGATTTTGTTTTTTCTAGTTAACCATAATCATATTGTCTTAGTTAATCATAAGAATCTTCCGAAGAAATCCTCGCAGGCGCTGCGCTGTGCCGATCTCGCCAAGTCCTTGGCCAAGGCCGTGGGTGCCTCGCGCGTGGCTCGGCCATGGGTTTTTGGGTCGGAAAATGACGGGCTTTGAAACATTTAAAAAGCTGCGACAATGGAGGATTTATGGTGTTTTTTAGTGATTTATAGGATTTTTTCGGGATGTTTATGGACTTGTATGTGTTTTTGTCGGGTGTTTTTTAGTGACGCTTATTGCTGCTTCTGGATGTGATGATGTTTAATGGTGTTTCTCGATTGTTATAGATTGTTTATGCGCACTTAATTAACCATCAAATATCTGGAGCTCATGAAGTTTCAGCTATCAAAATTCATGATGGATCGGATACTTTCTGGATTTTCTTGAGATATAGGAGTGATGTTAAGCTGGTTTAATTTGATTTCCGATTTGAGTGATAACTAGGATTTTGTGAGACTTGATTGTGATTTTATGGGATGTTTATGGTATATATGTTTTCTCATTGATTTTATTGTGATTTAATGGGATCTATTTGGATCTAATGGGATGAATGCATGGTGATTCCATGTTGAATTGTGGATTGCTATGGGATATGATCGTGCCATTTGCAGTAGCCATTATGAACTATTAATCTGGGAGGAAATTACATGGGATGTAACCATCAAATATAGGGATTGTGTATGATTGTGTTGGGTTTTTGATTATCAAACGTGTAGAGAAATTCTTGATAAATAATGGTTGATGGCTTAATATAGGTGTTCTTAATCTATCTGATGTACCGGGAAATAGGACATAAGCTACAATTTAAAGGGATATTTATTTACCCACCAATGTGATGAGATGGCATAAGGGTATTCTTCATGGCTCAGCATTCAGGAAAGACAAGCAGGTGCCACCAGCAAGAAACCTCAGGATTGATACCCTCTGGTAAACTAACAGCTTGCTATTTAAAAAATGACCATTTAGTTCGTTGATTTACCCATAAAAGATGGGTGGATTTTCCACAGTTTTTTGTATGTTTACCAGCATTGGCTTCAGCCGAGCTTTTATCGGTTTATCGGTTGATGTTGTTCCGAAAAGATTGGCATTCGGCCAGAGTTGGGATTGCACATGATTGAAGCAAATCAAAATGTTGGTGTGTAAACAATATAGCCCAGGAACAATGATGAATTATCCAGGCCCACAACATCATAGACATATAATGGATTATTCCTGGTTGGTGGTTTGGAACAGTTGGATTATTTTTCCATATATTGGGAATAATAATCCCAACTGACTAATTCTGGTTGGTGGTTTGGAACATGGCTTTTATTTTTCCATTTCATATACGGATAATCCTTCCCATTGACTTTCATATTTTTCAAGATGGTTAAAACAATGTACACCTGGTTGGTGGTTTGGAACATTTGAATTATTTTCCATATATTGAAAATAGTAATCCCAACTGACTAATTCTGGTTGGTGGTTTGGAACATGGCTTGTATTTTTCCATTTCACATATGGGATAATCCTTCCCATTGACTTTCATATTTTTCAAGATGGTTAAAACAATGTACACCTGGTTGGTGGTTTGGAACATTTGAATTTTTTTCCCCAAGAGTTGGGATGATGATCCAATCTGGCTTGCATATTTTTCAGAGGGGTTGAAACCACCAACCAGACAATGTTTAATGTACAAAATCGAGAGTTGACCAGCAATTTTTGCATGCGACACGAGGATTGCAAGCCAAAATGGGATTGAACCCTGCACCTCCGGCGACAGCAGCAAGCCAAGCAGTTTCAGGGTCAGCTGTCGACAAAAATGAAGTGGCCAAAGCTGAGGCAGCTGTTGAGGGATGTCATGATGTCAGTGCGCCATCATCGCGAGCTGTAGAGGTATGCAGGCCTTGAAGAGTCTCTGCTTGCGGCAATGGAAATTTTCACCAGTCAAACCTCTAGTGGCGAAGAATATTGTCAATGAAAAGACGGCCGTATGCACAAGAAAGCCACATTTATCAATGCGAGTATGAGCTGCAGCCCGAAGCATGGACCTTCTTTGGTCTTCCAATGGTCCATGGTTTGCTGAAGGGGTTTTCATGTGTTCACACCGGTAAATCCACGAATTTAGGCCAATCTATTGAGAGTTGTTGTATTGTGCCGGGGTTCCCAAAATTTATCAAAATTTATATCATTGTTTGGCATTGCAATTTCGGCAGACTGAATTTCGCACCATTTCCCCAAGGAGTCCATTTTTTTGGGGGGGCCATTCACAGCACAACAGCCATGCTCTGATTTGAGGTGGCCATTTTGACGTGGTACAACGCACAGGCTGCGGGATGGGACCATGGAATGCTGGGTATTTCCTAAGTAGGGCTACCCCAAATCATGGTTTAGATATAGGGAAATCATCCCCTTTTATGGCCCAATTCAGGTGAGTGAAATATGCTCATTTACCCAGATTCATGTGATTTTCGGATTTTCCATGAAACCATCCAGCAAGCTTGGGGTACCGCCAGCCATTCGGAAACCCTGGATACCTTGGTGATGGAAGATTGATCCATAGTAACCTCGAAAAGTGTTTCCAAGAGGTTATAGATGATATTTTTTGATACATATTACCAGGCCTCCCACTTTTCGATCTTTTTGGGGTCTACTATACCCAGTCCAAATGTATTTATAACTTTGACCCATCACCATACGTTAGCTTGGGACACGTATTTGTGGCCCACCTTGCTGTTCGAAATTCAAACCCCTGGAAATCTGATTGCCATGAGGTAAACGAATCATAACCCATTCCCAATATATACTTACATAACATACATACATACATACATACATACATATATATATATATGTATATGGGTAAATTATAACGACCTCACTGTTTTCCCGAACCCTGGAATCATGGTTTATTTAGGGGAATCATCCCCAAATGGCCCAACAATTCAGGTGAGTGAAATACTATAATTTGCCCATTCCCAATATATACATATATACATATATATATAATACATTTATATATATTACATATATATATAATACATATATATATATTTATAATACATATATATTTATAGTACATATATATATATATTATACATATATATATATATACACTCAAAGGTTTATGAAATTGGGTATACCTCCTATGACAAGGATAATTTAAACTGTAAATGGTTGGCCCATCCGAGCTGTTTTGGGAGAAACTCCGAAGGTTCAACAGTTGAACGAGACCTTGGAAGGAACTGGTGTGTCCTGGCGATGTTGCCGGATGGATTGAACAAAAAATGGTTGGGAAATAGATGTTTACCCTCTGGTAATTTAACATAGAGACCTGGAAAAACACCATTTTTAATAGGTGAATCAACGAAAAAAACACTATTTTTAATGGGTAAATCCACTATTTCTATGGTGTTCCATAGCTATGTAACAAATTACCAGAGGGTAACCATCAAGAAATCGGGATTTCATGGGATTTCATGGAGTCATTAGGGACGAAGAACAGAGGGTGTGGTTTCAAACAGAAACCAACCATAGAATACACAGTATAAACAATATATAAATATTCTATTGTATCAATATATATATATGTATGTATATGTATATATGTATATAAACAGTATAAGATCTTGGATGTTTGATCATCCGAAAGGGAGATTCAACCAAAAGGCGATCTCACAGCATGCAGTACCCAGTAGCAACAACTATGGGAGACAATGGGAATCATTAGAAAACACCGTCTTAATGTGTCTCAAAGCAAAAAGCAGCGATGGGCAAAAGCCTGGAGCAAATCTTTGATGAAATCCACATCCATCGGAACCACCAGGTGTATGTTGGCGGCGTCGTCAGCTCCCAGGGTAATGATCCTTGGTAGCACGAGTGCTGGGGCAATCTGTGTTTGGAACACCCCATGGTTTTTGTTGGGCTCAACGGAGAATCATGTTCGGCATTCTCCCCAAAAAGGCAGCAAATGGTTAGGAAGTGAGGGATAAAAATTTGCTTACTGATTACTGATTCTGGTTGGTTGGTGGTTTTAAACATTGGTCTATTTTCAAATAGATTTTGGGATGATGATCCCCGCTGACATGTTTTTCAAAGGGGTTTCTCAGCCACAAGCTAGGTTTAAAGTGTTTTTGGTGCTGTTCATATATGTCTGGAACAATCAGACCATAAATTTTGCACTGTTTCGATTGCGATCCTCCAAGAGGAAGAGTCACCCCAGAGCAAGCGTGGGTTATGTGGGTTATGGTGAGTTGTGGGTCACGGGATAAAGAAAAGCAACTTAAGGTGGTATCCCCCCAGTCATGTTTGTTGGTTTATAAGCCCCATGAAAACCATAGATACATCATTTGTCACCCCAACTTATGATCATAGTTTTTCTTTCCATTATGATCCCATACTATATCATGTACATATATATATATCCAAGATAGTGAATGGCCATTAAGCAATGATATTCCCATTGTAAATCCCCAATGTTTAACCAACAAAATCACCGTTTTGCTTTCCTTTTCCCAGAATTGTTGGTGGTTAATTCATTTTTTTTGTAGCTTAAATTCACATTAAGTGTCCCATTTATACATAGCCCATATGTATAATCCCTGTGAAAAACAATAATATTCACATCATATCCCCAATTTCAAACCATCAAAATCACCATGCGTCTTTCCCCATCAATAACAATCCAGATCGACCCACTCTAAAATCCCAAAAATCGAAAATCTGAAAAAAAAAACAAGAAAGAAACTTGAGATTTCTCCAGAAAAACACCATCTGGCTTTCCATATGGTTTCCATCAAAACCGATGAGTTTTTCCCTGGTAAATCCCCTTTGGTTTTGTGGGTTGTTATCCTGTTTTTCCCGAGTAGCTTGACGGCCTAGAAACTGCAACATTTTGTGAATCAGGCTGCAAAGAACTGTCAATCCATCCCAGTTTTTCCATAAAATCATGAGATATACATATATATATACATATGTATAGATATACATATATATATATTCATATGACATATAAACCATGAAAACACCATGGCTTTCTAATCTGGTTTCCATTAGACCATGGCTAAATTTTCCCCTGGAAAAATCGCCTATTTTTTCCAACGGCAAGGAATGGGACTATGTGATCCTCAGCACGGTTCGCAGCAGCCCGGGCGGTCTGGGGGCTCTGGAGGATGAGCATCTGCTGGACGTGGCGCTGACGCGCGCCAAGTACGGTGACGTGGTCGAAGAGAAGGGAAAAAGTTGGGAAAAATCATGGGGAGATAGTGCGAATATAATGGTTTTATGTGGTTTTCATGGGGGTTTGAAGTGCTGAAGTGGAAAAGCCTGGAGTATCTCAAGATTGTTTGTTGTGTATTTATCTGGTTGGTGGTTTGGAACATGTGAATTATGACTTTCCATATATTGGGAATAAGGTGAACAACTGACTAATATTTTTCAGAGGGGTAGGTATACCACCCACCAGTAGTGGTTCTCATAGGGATAATAGGACAATCATAGGATAATGGGGTAAAACAATGTCATGTTTACCGCCCATGACTGGAAATGGTAACCATACCACCTATTGAAATGGTGATGACTGGGGATGGTTTATGACATTGTTTTGCCCACATTAGTGGTTTTCATAGCGATTTGAAGGGTTGAATGGTGATTTGAGTGGTCTAATAGTGGTTAAGGAGGTATGTTTTTTTAACATGGGGATATAGCGGGAGATAATATAAAATAGAAAGCCGACCGTATCATTTTGAGAGTGTTTGAAGCTTGGAGATTAGCCCCAAAGCCTCAAATTATGTCATGGGTGCCAGATTGGATTTCGTGACGGTTCTTGACGAAGTTGATGATTTTTGCAGGGGGTAGATGGCTTTCAGCTGGGACCCTGTGAAACCAAGATCATTTGCGGGACCCGCTGGTAAACATGCAAAAAACTGTGGGAAAATCACCATTGTTGATAAGTAAATCAATCCTAAATGGTCATCTGGTTGGTGGTTTCAAACATTTTTTTCCATAATATATGGGATAATCCTTCCCGTTGACTAATATTTTTCAAGATCGTTAAAACCACCAACCAGTCATGTTCAATAGCAAACTGTTGGTTTTCCAGAGGGTACCCCGCTCCTGCCAGTCCAAAGCATAGGCAGGTGTACGTGGCCAATCTTCTGAGATACTGATGCCACGTCGACTGAACACTGTTCGCCATTGGTCCGGTTACAAAGTCAGGGTCACCATGACTCCAGGTATGGGGAAATGGGCCCATGGGCAGTTCGTCGATTTATCTTTTCAAATCACGTCAGGATATGGTTTGCCAGAGGATATGGGACCCATTCTGCCATAATTCTATGAAATCCCAATGCTCATGGACAAAATCATCCCAATATTCATGGATTACCCACTAAGTCCCTATGAAAATCCCATTCAAATCTCATGAATCACTATTTTCCCAGTGTCGACCAACCTCCGCAATGTGCCCATGGCATCGAGGTATGTGTGTCTTGGGCACACCCGAGACATTACGTCGGATCAATGCCTGGGCCTGCCACGTGGCTGGAAGCTGGCATAGCAACCTCCAAAAAAAAAAGATGCAGGACAAATAAAGGTTTAATGGGATTACAGGGTGTTTTAATGGGATTCAATGGTGTTTTTAATAGCAACTAATGATCTCAATCCATAGCATACAACCCATTAATGGTCAAAGAAAATGATGTTCGTGGTTTTCATATCCCTTATGGGTCGTAAAAACCATGGTTCCCCTGGGATTTTACCAAGAAATCTACGTCAATCTTAGATGGTTAGTTTAATCCTTTTGTCTTGGTATCTGGATTATCTACGTTCGCCAGCTAAGAATTCGTCATTTTTTACAGGGTATCTAAGATTGGCCATGAAAGGTGCAGAAAAATGATGGGTTTAATGGTATTTAACGGTGTTTTAATGGGATTTAACGGTATTTTAATGGTGATTCGCCCTCTGGTAATTTGTTACCCCAAAAAAAGGTGCGGAAAAGGGAGAATTTTTGACTACAGTGGATGGTTGCGAAATACTGCACCAGTGGGCAACTATTGGTAACTATGACACTGTAAATAATGGGATTATAGCGGAACAAAAAATCTACCAAGTGGGGCAGGATTTCGCAACCATCCACAGTATATTAAGGGTGGGTGGCCTACGAACTTCCATCTTTTTTGGGGAAGTACTATAGTTAAATCTCCAAATGTCTAGGTTGATAGTTGATATTCATCACTTTGTTGATGAAATTCCGACTAGCAGTAGCATAATTAGCCATATTGTAGCCTGACAAAGGACGAGATTTATCTACATTAAATCCCATGAAATCACCATTTTCAACGAACTATGATGATATTCAAGATCTTCCGGTAAGCACTGTCTTTTGATATGTTCCACCTCCAAATTCCCACAGATTCGTCCAGAGATATGCCATTCCCAAATCCCTTTGATGTTTGAAAGCCAGTCCCAAAAACATCAAACCTCGAATTTTGAGGATGGCTTATATCACATTATACCAGGTACGGTGTATGGCTTTGGGTTTACCTATGTTTACCTCTGAAAACAAATTTCTGCATTGTAATGTTTGATCCCTCAAAATGGAAAGATGAACGGAGTTGAGTTCAAAAACCAACTATTTGTATAGCACATATAGGAGCTTACCACTTCTGTCTATTTAACCAAATAAGTACACCAACATGTGTATTCATGTTCTACAAATTAAGTGATTAGTGGAGTTCTCATTTAAAGTATCATGCTGACAATAATGTTTATATATATATACATCATTATATATCCCAAAAATGAACCATTAAGTGATATTTAAGTGATTTTTCCCTCAGTTTCCACTACAAATTCGTTGGCAGCTCATCCGTGGCGCACTGGCCGCATCGTCACGAGGTTTTTTGGACCACTGTGAAGCCAAGAACCTGGTCGCGCGCCAGTGGCATGGGATAATTCCATGGATCATCTGGTTATATCACTTATATCATCAATAAATGAGGGATATAACTAACTGGTTGGTGGTTTCAAACATTTTTCCATTCAGTTGGGAATGGAATAACATCCCAACTGACTTTCACTCCATGATTTTTCAGAGGGGTAGGCCAACCACCAGCCAGGGTTGATCATCAAAATGTGGGCTAAAAAACATTCAAACATCTGGGAAATGATGGTTGATTGGTTGTGAAATGGACGTAGAATCCACCGGATCTATTTGGTTGATTGTGGATCATTACGATCCACAATAGAATTGTCGGGTAAATTACAACGACCTCACTGCGACCTCACTGGAAATCATGGTTTATTTTAGGGGAATCATCCCCAAATGGCCTTCACTCAGGTTAGTGAATTATTATAATTTACCCAGAATTGTGTTTAGGAACTAACTCTATCTCTAAGCAGTATGATTGAACCATCAGAATCATAACCAGCCAAATTGCTGGGGGCTCATTCAGAATATCCCAGCAATTTATGGTCGGGCCATCATTCAGAATGGGTCGGTCCATGTCTGTCGGTGGGAGGTACGTTGGGGTTCACTTCTTGTTTCAAATAGCACTTACAGCCATGTAATAATATTAGTACTATATTGTAATATGAGTACTATATTAGCTATGTAATATTGTACCTAATATAGTACTATTGTAATACTAAGATTAGGTAATATTATAGTAGCTAATGTAGTACTAATATTCTAATATTCTAATATAGTAGCTAATGTAGTACCTTTGGATCTTTGAAAGATACCCTTTCAGCCCTGAAACTCTGGGTGATGTTTCCGTCGCAGCCTCGAAGATCCTGAACTGCGCAGAGTCGATCCCAAAGATATCCCAGAAAAAATTGGAAAAAGCACCAGAAATGCGCCGAGATTCATACTGAAACCATTTTTTCTTTAAGAAAACAACATGAGGAGCTGTTAAGAGTCAAAACTGGAGCTTAAACCACCCTGCTAAACCTCGGTGAAGGGTAGATCGGTACTCCAAGGTTGGCCATGTCTGGTATCTTGATCAACACTTACCCTCTGGTAAACTAACGTAACTATGGAAAATCACAATTTTTAATGGGTAAATCCACTATAAATGGCCATTTTCAATAGCTTTTTGTATGTTTACCAGAGGGTACCCCAAAAATCAGCCATTTTTTGCAGGTGAATCTTTTCGCAGCACTACAGAATCATCGGATCATCGGCATCCCATCCACATAAAATCGGCTTCGATTCACGACCCATGGTGAGATGCCCAGCATCTGAGGTGATTCATTCCCAACCCTTAGTTCTCTAGCCCGCTTCGCTTCGCTCTTCGCTGCCATGCTGCGCCTTGGCATCGAACATCTCGTCCTGGCTTCGGCATGGAAGGCTGAACTTTGAGAAGGAAATAGTGGGGCCTGGTATTTCGGATGGTCCACTCCATCCAACAGTGGGGGACATGGTCGTAAAGCTTTGTAGAGGGCCCATCAGGATACTTTTGAAGCAGATCTCATCCCATGGTATATTACCCCTCATTTGACGCCGATGCTAAGGGGTTCTGAGACAGCACTGCCTGCGCGGTGATGCGCGGTGACGCGAAACATGCTGGATAATGCACGGCACGTGGCAAGAAGTGGGAATTCCACAGAGAGACGCTGATGATATGATTGATTGTTTACCAATCACCGGGGAGTGTCCGCTTCTTGGATCAACCATCATATGGGATTATATTTAATGATCTTAATGATGGGGGATAACACGGTTACGATAACACTATTATTGACCAATCGGCAGGAATTCGTTTCCATTCGGGTCCCTCGCAACACGATTGTCATGTGGTATGATGGATATGTTCCCGAACGCAGATTTTTGCAATGATCACAAGAACGAATCAGCTGTCACAACAAGACTTGTTTTCCGACCTCAACTGCCATCTCTGTGTGCCATGCTTGGATCATTCCCAGGAATCATACCCGGCACCATGTTTCCCGATTATAGATGTGATAATTCAGGAGTTGGGGATGTGTCAGTCAGGATTGCTGTGCTTTTCTGAATCCTTTTTGTTGGCGAAGCTGTGAAAACTGTGTGAGACATGATCATTCCCAGATGCTCCATGTAGTGTGATTATACATCTGCAGAAATTGACTGGTAAACGACAGTGATTGGTTCATTTTATCATACACCTTCAGCACATGAGTAGCAGTTTTCTCCCCCTTACGTTGCTGGTTACTTGGTGGCTCATCCCAGTAAGCAACCCTAGGGATATAGCCTACTTATCCGAAATCACCCGGGTGAACCATTCTCCTTAGAATTCGTGGCACGTTCACCACCTGCCAAGTATCCTACCCTGATAAACCATAGTGAAATTGCAGTTATAAATTATGAAATTCCGTTCAATCCCATTATTCTCCATTATTCCCCATTAACTTTCTAAATGAAGTTTGCAGAGCAGAGGGCGTTTCGCTTGGCAGGGACCCCCTACCGTTTAGTGCGCTTTGTTTTTTCGCAGCATTGCAGCCCTTTACCAAGTGGCTCAGGCTGCAGAGTTGATGGCTGGCTTGCATCACATCCACGCGCCCTGAACTCAATGTCCAAACCATGCCAAGCAACGATGTTCGTGTGGCCTTGCCTGAGCACACCTCGTCGTCATCGTCATGATCATCATCATCATCATCATCATCACCGCCATCGTCGCCACCATCCTCGCCCCGTCCTCGTCCTCATCGCCATGACCATTTTCAGAACCATCTTCATCATGATCCTCCCCATCATCACCACCATGATAATCATCATCCTCATCACCAACCCCATCGTCATCGTCATTGCCATTCTCACTGTCATCATCGTAATCATCATCACCACCACCATCATCACCATCATCACCATCATCGTCATCATCGTCATCGTCATCATCATCACCATCATTATCATCACCACCACCGCCACCGCCAGCAGCACGACCACGACCATCATCACCATCATCATCATCATCATCGTCGTTATCATCCTCATTGCCATGGTCATTATACTCATCGTCATCGTCATCGTCACCGTCTTATTCCTCCTCACCGCCATCGTCGTCGTCATCATCACCGCCATCACCATCATCATCGTCACCATTATCACCATCATTATCAGCATCATCATCATGCATGCCCCTTCGACAGGGTATCAATGGGCTACCTGGTCGGTTGCCGTTTTTCGCCAAAACAGACGTTCACAGGTAGCGTTGGGACGTGCAGGTGCACTGGACTCAAGTTGGATTGCGCCGAGGCTTGACATCATCCACGTGGACATCAAGCCTGCCAATCTCTTCCTCACAGAGACTGGCAGGTTCAAGCCTGCAGGCATGGCTACATCATGTGCAGCCCGTCGGTGATGCGCAAGGCAGCGCATCCCGTTACAGAGGCCGTGGGAACTGCCGCTACGTTGGCGAAGCAGCTAGACGCGCTTGCGACGCAGATTGCTTGATTAAAGGGTTTGCGCCGCTTCAGGACGTTGTGTTTGAAACAACAGGCCCTCCCCCAATCCACTCCGCGCAGCCCTGCCACGTTCAAGCAGTGGCGGACCGCGGACCGCGGACCTACGGCCATTCTTGTATGCACCTGACAGCGCTAGGCTTGACATCCCGGTGGAGCCGATTCTCCGGCACAAGTTCTATGTCGAGGTTTGGTCCCTGATGAGGTGCAATCTTTGTATGTGTACATCCTTCTGGGGTCCATAGCGGGTTAGAAAAGCAACTAGGGTCATAGTAGTTCTTACACCCGCCAAAGAACCCAGAAAGTACCATATTCACTTCACTGGCCAACGTTTAGCATCAACCCCCTTGTTGGCAGGTCGGTGTCCCAGATCAGGGATGGAGCCAAGTTTTCGGGGAGGTGGTGGAGCCACACTCGTTTTTGCCGTGGGCCCCTTCAAGATGGCTGCGAGGCGATCTAGAGGCTGGTACTGTTGTTCAGCCTCCCATATCATGTAGTCATATCCATTGTCAAGCAATAGGTAGAGATGCAGCCCTTCATCATGGCAAAGTAATCACATTGAAAGTATCAAGATTTAAGAGAACCAAGCTTCAGCCGCTCCCCGTCGCGTGCCAGGCGTGACTCCAGCCGGCCGTGCTGACCTTTCGCTGCTGCTGAGCCCAGCCAGAAGTTTCAAAAGTGGATGCTCAAAATCCGGGCAGCATGACAATGCCCCAAAACAGCCACAGGGAAGGTAATCTTTCTCGATGTCGATGGGTATTCGACAAGTTTATACATGAGGTTTATTTGCAACTGCGGCAAATTCAAGAATTGATACTTGGCAGGCGCACTGACAATTGTGGTGGATTTGGGGCAGAATCAAACACGACAAGACGACGGCTATGGTTAGGTCAAGGTATGAGTTGGTTTTCTGAAAGGATGGTTATTTCGCATTCTCTCAAGTCTCAAGCCTAATCATCTTTGCTTTACATCATCTTTGATATCTTTGCAAAAGGCAAAAACTAGGGTTGAAGAAGCTTCGGCTACAATTTCAGCTGTACGCGTGCTTTTCGTTTGCTGGACCATCTTTTGATCAGCGTAGTCGATCTGAATCCAAACCTTGCTGTGGATGTTGCATGACTTCGTTTGACAGCTTTACAAATTGAGCCAGGGCAGGCACAGATATTGATAGAAACATGTGCGCTTGCGGCGTATGTAGATGGATGAGCCAGTAATAGCAAAATGGTTTACCCAAGTTATTGCAATCGGGCTTACAGTAGTTTGCACATCGCGTCAGCCATGTGCATGGAACGGTTGAAAGTTTCGACGATCAAGCCTGAATTCTTGGCGGATGTGCTGGGTGAGGCCAAGCAATGCGCACTACCGAGGGATGGTAGCCCTCGAGGCCAGTGGAACCCGAAAAATATGGGCAACCGGGCAGCTCGCAGTGGTGAAGTGGTTGAGCAACAATGCCTTGGCAACGCCGCTGGCTGTCTCCCAGCTCGTCGCTCACATTGTCTCCTGCCTTTTCGCCTTTTGTCTCCAACATTGCTTGTCTCCACTTTGTACTCCGCCTTGTCTTCCAAAACCCCCCCACTATGTCACTCACTTTGTTTCGGCTTTGTCTCCCGGCCTGTGTCCCACTGCCCCCCACTATGCCACTCACTTTGTTTCGGCTTTGTCTCCCGGCCTGTCTCCCGCTTTGTCTCCCACCTTGTCTCCTACTTTGTCGTCAACATGTCTTTGCTGGAAATTTCAGAGAAGAGGCTTTGACGAAGGAGTTCCACTCCTTCCTTGCCGGCAGACACTCCAAGAACAAGGAGCTTAGCGAGAAGAAGCACATGAAGACAGAATATCAACGGTTTGGACGGTTTCTGCGGTTTCTGCGTTTCTTGTCATCATTGGTACTCGTACGACCAATTATACCTGTCATAGTGTAAACAACAAGTTCTGAAAACTAGTTTGATGTTCTGAGTGAGCCTGGCCGACATCTGTATTGACACAGTATGTTAATACATGTACGGGATTCTATGCATGCAACATGTTAATATATCAGCAAATGGGACATGTGCAACAAATCGCATAATAAATTTGGCGGCCTCTGGTTTACCCCTCCCACTGAAGCATCAAGATTTTATCAAGCATACGCTCCGCGGTCTATTGCCCATTGGCCCATTGTAATAAACAAAGGGATGCTCAGAATGAGAACGCGGACACGTCAATATCCTCAATATTTCTTCAGCATCCACCATTGACGGACGCTCCTTCTTTGTGTGGGAGATCAAGGATGTGTACGACCATGGCAGACAGGCTGACTTGTTATTCGGAAGCACGTAGATGCACCAAGCTTGATTCCAATGGCATGATACACCCTTCAATCAGTGCAGGAGGACAAGAAAACGACAAAAGCAGGAAAAGAATTGCACAAAGCCGCGGCAGACCCTACACAAAGAGACGCAGGACTCCACAAACGCCCACTCCATGAAGGCTTACGAGGCGGGCGGCCAGAGGAAGTTTTGTTCGAAAAATTCGAATTTACAAACGACCCCATTCTCCTTTGGCATCTCCCCATCTTTCGTGCGATTCCTGGGCGGATCCAAGTACCAAACCTCCGCGGCCAAGACGACCGCGGCGGACCCGAAAATTTTCAGCGCGAAGGGCCGTCCATTTCGCCACAACGCTGCCCAGAAAATGGATCCGGGGATGAGAACGGCAAGGTTGCAGTGGTGACGAGTGATGAGGAAAAGCCAGTAACTCTCATTAATATGATAATATGGTTGTTTTGTTATGTTTATTACTGGGTTGTATGGCTGCATATCCAATGAAGTAAACCTAATCACAAACCATATATACCAAATTGGAATTGTTTTTAGGACTTATTTCCAAAATGACCGGTTGGGTTTGTTCTTGGTGAAGGGTGATGAGGTAAACCCGGCATTGGATCTACCTCTGCTTGAGATGATTTGAAAAATGGCCCCCAATTTAATGTTGCTTACTGGCATTGTTTACTATTGGGCTTACCACATTCCTCTTGTATCTGGGGATACAAGATGAGGTCTAGTGAAGTTTAACCAACCAGAAAGTGGTTTTTGACCGAAGCTGGTGGGATTTATCCGGACATGAATCTCACTACAAAGGCAGAGGCCCATTGCCACGTCAGATTGCCTATGCTCCTGTACAGTGACTTCCATTTCGATACGAATCAAAATTAGGCCCCACCAGAAAAAAGGTTCGGTTGGCACTAACGAGTTTCTCGGCCGGCCATGTCAAATTGCCATTCCCCTTCTACCACCTTTGGGACATGGTTGACGGTGGTTCTCGCTCCCAGTTTGAGACCGAAAAAGGTCATGGGTCAAAATTACCACCAAGCATGAATTGAGATCCTTGCTCCCAGATATGTTTCCTGATTTAGTTTCACCCCATAAAAACATATAAAAACTCGTACGATGAATATCTACCATAAACCCAGCAAAGACGAGGGTGAGTTATAAACCACCCCTAGCAAAAGTAAATCACGACCATACATCCCCCCCACGTTTGCTGATGAACATCCCCATGTTGATGAGTTAAGTCCCTATCTTTGGTGGGTTAACACCAATTTATCAACTATAGACCCGATGAATTTTATATTTACCATGAACCAGAGTTAATTATATCTACCATGAACCATTGTTTATATGTTAATGGGGTTTATAGTTTATAATTGACAAATTTGGGGTTGATACTTGATAAATTGAACTCACCTTCGCTACCCCGTTAGTTATGCCCTACTCGGAGGTGCGGGCCCATTTGGTAAATGGATCCAAATTATATATATGTGTGTGTATATCTGAAATAATATGAAGGTTTCTATAAATGGAGGTGCCCTTAAATCATCCATTTTAGATTGGGTTTTTTCATTATAAACCATCCAGCTATGGTGGTAGCACCATTTATGGAAACCCCCATATGGGATGAAATTTGCATGGATTATATCACATATATAATGGAATCTATAAGGCTTATGCATATATATATATCATATATACATATATATATATGGTTTATAATCCACATGATCTCACAAATCCTTTAAGTGGGAGGTTGCACGTTGCACCTCTAAGCAGTGAAACTTAGCTGCGTCGCCAGGTTGCTGGTGAAAGCGAGGACCTGAAATGCGAGATCTCGCCCTTGGTCTCCTATGACGGCGAGGTTCCGTTGGAAGGGCGATGCGATGGCATGGCTGTGGAGGAAGAATTCGGAAGAATGGAATGGCATGTTTTCGTTTTTTCGGGATGCATTTTTTGCGTACAAGACCAACCAGAATGCGGATCAAATGAAAAAGATATAGTGGAACGTATGGCAGACAACATGATTTGGATTTGCCTGGAAATATGCAAATAGGGTGCCCCCACATGCTTTAGAAAGAGATTGTCCGGTCCCTTAAAACATAAAAGTTGAGTACATCCAATTGTTGGACAAGGCCATGTTTGTGGCGCTGCAACAGAAGCAGCTGGTCCATTCAGCGAACTGCACAATGTTATAACAATTTGGGTTTACCCTCTGGTAATCAAACATGCCAATGGAAAATCTCGCATTTATTGATGATGTTCCCAGAAAAACACACATTTAGTAGGGAATGTTCCAGCTAGCCATGCTTGAGTACCGGGTAATGTTCAATGAATAGGTCAAAAACCTTGGTTGTGGATGCTTATGCCCGCAGCTTAAAAAAATGTGTCTCCATGCTTGGTGGTTCATTCTACTAGTAAGTAGGTTATAACCCTGGTTTTGTTAATGGGCTAAGTAGGCTAAATCCAATCAAAAAACTAGGGTTAACCAACCCACTTACGATTTGTGGGTAGTTCACCACTAAGTGGCATCGAATTTCCCGAAAATTCAGATGTATCATGAACCAAGACCCGATTTTTACTCATACTTACAGGATTCATCCCACGGATCGTTAGTGGTTAATAACCTTGGTCAGGTTTATCATCGATTTTCCTGGGCCATTTCCATGGCTATGTTAAATAAGCTAACCGGGTACCCCCTTTGGTAAGCAGTTGCAGCAATCCAAGTGGGATACAATACACCAACTCTTAGGACAGGCGCCGCCTGCTCGGTCGCGAGTGACGACAAAACAAGCAGACACAGGCGGGCTGCTTTAACCTTAGTGAAAGGTGGAAAAAATCATTCAGGTTATCGTATGATTTGGTACTTAGGGAATATAGGGAATATTGAAAAATATGGATTTTCCCCTTGGAAGTCCCCAATCTATGGGACTCTATGGGAAACATGTTTTTTGGGGAAAGTCCTTAAGCAAATTTAAGTTTACTAATCGGGTCAATTCCCTTAATCTACCACTAGTTTGAGCTAATCATTACGCAACCCCTGAAAAACATTGGTTTAGTAGGGGAACTTACATATCTTTTGGACTTCCCTATCTTGGTGAAGTCATGGGAATTTATGTGGGGATCAACTCGGATAAAGCCCATATCACAATCACCATATAAAAATCAATATCAACCCCATGAAAAATGTGGTGATTTATATGGTTATATATATATAGCTGATAATGGTATATTAGATGGAGATTAAAGTAGATGTATGGTGAATTGTGGGATAAGTATAAGTCTAGAAAACGGCACTCCTTGTTGCTTTGGAGTGGGGTGCATCCCAATCAACTTGGCATAGCTGCGAGGGTGGGATCATCCCTGGTCATTGCTTAGTGGCTATCCGATGACACATGGCCAAAACAAAGATATGGGTGATGGAAAACCAAGGAAAATGAGATTATAAACCAACTATGACGTTTTTGTGAGCGAGAGAATCCATAGTGGATATGGAGGGGGTCAATATTTTCTTGTAATCCCTAATGATGATAGGATCACCATACCCAACATACCATGTTTTGACCACGGCACTCTGGCACACAAATCATGACGAATTTCGGACCCGTTGCTAGCCACTTACCAAACTACTGCGGTCATAAAGCAGCTTTGAAGCATTTGGGACCCATTGATGAATCATCCCTGCCCTAGTAGGAGTATACCCGGATTTGTCCCCAAAAAATTACCTGTAAGTTGGAGAACCATGATGATTTGGGGTTCAATCATGGTGTAATGCCAACCCTGGATTAATAAACCCCTAGGCTGTTTGATTGGGAGGGTACCATTTAAGTATTAGATTATGACTATTGGAGGGGTACCCCCTTAATTAATAAACCATGGTTTATTAATCTGGGGTTGACATTAGATCACCAAGATGACAAAGACAGAGCATGTAAAACGCGGTGAGGTCACAGCGACCTGGGGTGAGCGCTTTTTAACAGGTGAAACCGCGCTGACATTCACTGAATTCGTACACTCAGTAAGTTCAACGGGGTCCTCAAAAAAGTTGAGAGGCTACAGCTGGCAATCGCACACTTTGCAAAAAGTCTCTCAATTTATGTTTACATTATTTGTTCTCTATTTTTCTCCATTTGTTCTCCATTTCTCTTAAAATCTCGGGGGTCACTTTTCTCCACTGGGTCCCCAGATTCTCGCCGTAGGGGCACCGACAAAACGACCATGGCAGAGAAACGAAAGCCTGGCGGCTCAGGAAGTGGAGGAACATAGAGGGGAAACCTTGGTTGAGATTGTTTCTGTTTTTGAGTAATGGGTATATGATGATTTTCATGGATATATAGATATATTGTACAAATAAAATGCAACAAACATGGTTGAGGTTATTCTTGTGTTTACCCCTTTCATGGGTATGTATTATGTACATACATGTATACTGTACCATAAAAATTAGATACATATATATATATACACATATTATATATATATACATATTAACGCTATATATGTATGTATATGTTTTCATAGATAGATTGTACAACAAAATGCAGCAAACATATATGTGTAATTGTTTATGTACATGTGATTGGATGTATATATATATATATACTATACATTCACCAGCTACGATAATCAGGTGTTCCCTAAATGAGTTCTAGTGCCCCAAAAGCATTGGTCGTTTTTCTCATTGAAAGATGACCAACTTGGAGGATTTTGGGCGGCTTCAACGATGGTTGGTGCCGTTTTTTATGGGATGATCCATTTCTCAGCGGCCAACTTTGCCCACCCGCTTTGTGGAAATCGAAAAGAGGCCACACCATAGTAGAACCCAAATTTACAGGATGGTGTAGATGAATGTTGATGCGATTTTTTTTATTTATTTACCCCATACTTCCCAGGTGTGCAGTTTTTTTGTCTATTCTTGGGGCTCTAAGTTAACTATTGGCTTCATCATCAACCTTCGCCAAGCAAATCTATGGTTGTCTCACAAGTTAACACCTAAAAACATATAAAAACCGTTGCCCTCTGGTAATTTAACATAGCTATTTAAAATGGCACCTTTATAGTTGATTTACCTATTAAAGATGATGATGTTCCATAGCAATCTTAATTTACCAGAGGGTAGAGGATGGACACCGCCCCCATTTTGAGGCAAACATCCACTCCACTTGAGAGACATCTCTAGCTGTTTCTTGGAATTGGCGACCCCGAAAGCAGTGCTTCTCCTATGAATAATGAGAACTGGTTGGTGGTTTCAAACATGTTTTATTTTTCCATAATAAAATGGGCTAGCGCCCAGGTGCCGCCGACCCCCCGAATTGGAGGGGGGGTACTGGCAATCAACCTGGGGAGTATGATGTAGCACATGATCCCACATATATATATATATACCTTCACCTACCATACACGCAAAAAAAGGCAGGTGTGACTTGAAACACAGGGTTTGCACAACAAAACGAGGGGTGTAAAAACCACCATGTATCCCGTCCTAGCCGACTCACGCCTCCAGTCGTTTTGGTCCCCAAGAATGCAGCGAACTTTGTCTGAAGTGGCTTGGCGCTAAGCGGACTGAAGCTTGGACGCCCAGAAAAAGCCATGGATGTGGGCGCTGGAAGCCTATAAGAAGCCATTGAAGTGGCCTTTTAGGGGTTTGGAGGGTTTGGAGCGTTTGAGGCCTGGCAAACGGCAAGCTTGGACGCCCAGAAAAAGCCATGGATGTGGGCTTTTGCCTGCGCTGGAAGCCCATAAGAAGGCATTGAAGTGGCTTTTTAGGGGTTTGGA
>CAMXCT020000649.1:194307-226998 GCA_947184155.2 Cladocopium goreaui | reverse complement strand
ATACCATGGATCCAAGCAAAAACCATCCACCATTCGGTCATTCACCATTCATTCTATCAGCCACAGCCCGTGTCCTCAGTCTCATCCACCTCCAGCTCATCTACTGAAGGGTCCTGGACTGGGGTATTGAATTGTCTCTGCCCCATCATTGGTCCTTGGTAAAACACACGTCACGCTACGTTTGATACGTCCAAGCAGGCCTCAAGCTGGTCTTCCTCCTTCTCGGCTGGCGCGAGGAGTTGGGAAGCTCATGGAACCCCCAAATAATGGGCGTGTCTCAAAATGGGACATACCATGACATACCTCCAATTCCAATATATCATCAGATTTGTTTCCTATCCAAATTCCAATTTTGGAGTTTGCCATTTTTTTCCCAATTGTGCCCATTGAAGCTGCCACAAATTGGGTGTAAATCACCCGACCTTGGACAAAGGCATTCAGAATTCCCTCTACCTTCACAACCAGAATTCCCTCCACAACCAGAATTCCCTCTACCTTCAGCTTCCTGTGCTGCCAAGTTCTTCTCTAGCTGCACTTTGGCAGCCTGCTCCCATGACTTCAACGGACAACTGGTGGCGCTGGTGCTTTGGAATTTAGAGGGGGGGTGAATTGTGATAATCCTCACGAAAAGGGAGTCCATTGGAAACCCGGGATTCATGACCCAAAACTACAAGTACCAAATATCAAGGATATGATTCTGTAACGATGAACGTGCCTCTGCCAAACCATGCTACATCATGTAAGTTGCAAATCCCTGTCTCCATGAGGCTTAGTTGCACGATGTATCCCATTGGCCCATCGTGAATCCCATTCTTCATCTCAGTCCACATCTAGTTATCTCTCAACTAATTATATATATATATACATATTTATACTGTACAGTATCCCAATATGGTTGGTCTTGCCCAAGTTTTACTGGTTTACTACTTGCAACTTGCCTCTTGGGCCTTTACAGCCTTCCTGGTATTGTAGAGGCCTCGTTGAGCAAGGGTTGAAACCGTGGATGTCATGCAAGGGGTGCATTTTGAGATGCTTCCCGTAATCGTATTCTTGAATGACATGTACGGCAAACATCCAAGTTCTGCATCTGGTAAATCCGCTCCTCACTGAGAGCACTGGAAACGCGTTACTGCAGCAAAGGAACGGCAAACAACCGGCCACAGGGCATAGGATAAAGGAATATCCATAGATGATTCAGGTGCTGTAAAATCTGCCTGCCCAGCACCAAACATTTCCCTGATGGACATGTGTATGAAAACAGTCCTGTTTGTGTGTTTCACGCCATCCATATTGAAATTACATGAAACTACGGAAGAAAGTCATCAATATTCTTCAAGCCAAAATGTTTACGCGGGATTGATGTTTTCATGTTTGGCCGCAGCTGTAAGCAGCTCCGACGTTGAATGCTATTCGCTTATCAGTGTGAAGAGAAAACAACTATACATTATAGGTTTGCCATGGTTTGCCTGAAAGTACAGAACCCCACAAGTGTAAGGATTTATAATGATCATGTTCAGTATTCAAATAACCCGTGGAGGTAAGGTACCCCCAATTTCGGACAAACCAATCGGTCGGAGAAGGTGGCAGCCTTTGCTCGACGAATGCTTTGCGTTAAGCAGGGGCGACCGTTGAACAACGCTGACACCTCGCAAGAACAAACAGTACCAACGTGCACCAACGTTTGGGTGTGTCTTGAAACGGGATACCAACCAAGTGGCCTTCATTGAGAAAATGCTGATAGACCATTGAAATTGGAGCTTGCCTTCTTTTCGAACAGACCCAAAACGACCTTTTTACACCAAATGATGGACAAAACAACACAATAAAATCACAAACTGGAAGTGAACCAACATATCAACATGGCATCAATCGTGAGAACATACGATTTCCAGCTCGGAGAACTGGGTTGCAAACACGGTCTGGTCGCAACGGGACTATGCAATAGTGTACATCCATGGCTGGCTATAGCAAATCTCTACATATTCAAGCAAACCCTCCTTGTGCTCACGATCTTCTTTGGAAGCATCATGACAGATCTACTATTTCTACAGGTCATGGTTGTGTTCAATCGTTCAATAATACTGGCACTGCAAAACACTGCCAATGACCCCCCGTCCGATGTGTCATGGAGCAATCAAAGAGTACAATAAGAGTATATACACACCAATATATCTTCTAAATTCTTTGCGCTTGTCAGATCTGTACAACTTCGAAATTCCCTCATCTCTACTATTTCGATTCTTTTGCCAAGTAAGTTGAAAAACGGCAGCCTATCCGGCCTATCCCATACTTTCACGTGTGAGAGCTGAGCCAATCAAATTCATATGTTGGAATACGTTGGGTTTGAGCCTGAAAACCAGCACAAGGCGACCTAAGGCGTTGTCAAGACAATGCCTTGCTGCCACTGGGCCGACATAAAAAGCGAGGTAATCATGGCATTTTGTGCAACGTTCTTGCAGGTAATATATTTATATTACAAGAATACTGAACATATAAATAGGGCTGAGAAATGTCAAGAAAACTCCTGAGTGGATGGAGGGTCCCACCATGTCCCACCTGCCACCTTTTGCACGGTGTGTGCAAAAGCGAAGGCTCAAGCAATCTTAGAAAAGGGTAGCCCAACACCCATGAACGACATAGCAGAATAGTTTTCAAGGGAGTGATTTCCTTCATCTCTATCCGTAGGAGGCAGTTATTCTCCACCACAGCCTCGTTCTGGAACCAATCTGCCCTTATGATTGTTTTTCTGGGACTCTTTTGTAGAATAGAGGCCCCCGTTACTGACGGGTCATCCGTTGTACTCATGCCATGACCGGTGTTTCACCTGTCCACTATGAGGCACATCTTCCACAACTTGATAAACTGCTTAACCTTTGGGGTTCCCAGCCAAGAATCGATGCCCAAATCGGCTGCATTTAGCTCCAAAGAGAGCAGGATCCAAAAGGCCGCAGGGCTGCATGCTGTTGCAAACAACTCCAGACAAGGAAGAGGGAGGCGGGAAAATCCATTGACCCCAAAATTGAGTCGCTCAACTCAACTGCCGTCTGCACAGAATCGAGAGTTCCCGGCATACAAAGCAACTCATGGCTGGTTTCAAATTTCAACCCAGCTGAAAAATACAATCAATAAAGCTACCCTGATTCTTTGTTGGATTTGGATGCATGTGGTGCAAACAACTTTGAGACATCTCGTCCTCTGCTCTGCAAAGAGGTCTCCTGGAAAAGAGGCCTCCCGCATCTGTACAAAATGGCCGAAAATCTGCGCAAATCTGCGCAACCCTTGCGGGAGTATCTTTCTCTTTGCCGTGGAGATGTTCCTTTTCCATTCTTTTCTTCGGGTCCACCACGTAAGTCACAGGAGTGTGTGCTGCAATCATCTCCACAGCAAAACATGAGGGCTCACTACTGAGCTACCACAAAGGGAGCCTTTCCAAGCCTTGATCAAATGGGTTTATCGACGACACATAGGGTAGCCCAAATCATTGCATCCAAGTCGCTCGTTGCCCTACCTGTCTTGGAGGCACAGGCGGTGGCATCGGTCTTGTCATTCGGCTGCCTGCAACATTTTGTGGATCTTGCAAGTCAGCATTTGGGCATGGATAAGACATGATAGGACTAAGACATGATACGACCAACTACTAAACATACCGTACAAATGTACAAATAAAATCTAGTTCTAAGTTCGAACATGTCGAACATGTCTGACCTGTATCTAGCCAACTGTCTGCTTGTGATTCCCTTCCGCAGCATGCAGGCCCTGGGCCCTGACACACCCAGGCAAGCCTGAGATTCCAAGGCCCAACCAAGCGAAACCTGAAAAACGGAATCCGCACGTTGCTCACCCCATCTTTCGTGGGCAAGGTTGGTGGGGTTGTCTTGAGTAAGTATATGTAAGATTATGTAAGTATCTATTACACCATCACCATCACCAGCACCAGCTACTTCCTCTTGATCATCTCGATATAATATGATGTAATTCCGCATGCGGAGGTCTCATGCAGGACTCAAATTGAATGGTGTGTCCAGCATGTCCTCTGGCTCCTGCCATCCAGCGACTGAATGCAGCTCGCAACCGCCGGGCAGCTGCACCTGAAGCAGTGGCCCAAAATTGGGTGGTCTCAATCCAACTACAACAATTTCTGTGCACCTGACACCTAAAGCGGACACATAATGCATCATCATGCCAAGAAGTGAACATACAACGGCTAGAAGCGCATCATTCAGTTAGGTGTTTACGGTAGTTTATATCTTTTTTTTCCGCTAACAGGGCTAGAAGTACTGACTGCCTCTGCAGGGAAATTGCCTCGTAGTCGCTTTAATCATCCACCTGCAATGGTGTCATCCTGCCAGACCGCCACCGTTGTCTCACAACGTCCGTGACAGTCGTGACAGCATTGGAATTTACTGGAAGGATCTGAGCTCAGGATCATTCTCGCCACTTTCGATGACAATTTGAAAACAGGATGCAGTTCCGGCAGCACCTGACCACCATCCTGCTCCCCAGCCCCTAGGGCCCCAGGGCTGTCCTTTGGGCCTTTGCCCCAGCGCCGTTGCTTGCGACCCTCAGTCTCAGTCTTTGTGGGCCTTGGGTCGAGCTCGGCCCAAGGGGATGGGATCTAAAGGCACTGAAGGTGTGGGCAGGGCCCCAGGGCATGTCCCCGTTGTGGCGCTCGCTTGTGATGCCCACATGGTCCAATGAAAACATTGTTTTATCATGTTTTATCATTGTGGGGTCTGGGGGTGTCTTTCACCATCTCCCAAAGCAAGTCCTCCCAACCTTTGATGAAAATATCTTGGAATATCTCCAAACATGTGTAGTCCCTAGTGAAGTTCATAGAATTTCATCCGATTCTTCCCTTGCTTGGTTTCCTTGAATCATTTGGACTATTTTTGATGAATGGAAAATGGAAACTGCTGTGTTTTTCCCATCAAATACGCGGGTGACACCTGCACCGAGTGCTTTCAATCCAATCCAATCATCTAATTCCAGATTCGGTTGAAGGAAGCACTTGCTGGACAGCCTTAAATTGTCCTGTTTCCGGATAGTAAGAATAATGTTCCTCAAAGCAATCCAACGAAATGCTGAGAGCTTCCATAACGCTGCAACCAATCCCTCGAACTTCATCCATTCTTTTCATCCATAAATTATAAACATCCACTTAAAACCACTTAAAACCACTTAAGCAGTCCAGTCCACCAATCTATAGGATAACTCACCTGCTCAGCTCCTAAAGGCCGTCCAGCGGCTCCTCCATTCGTTTACCTTTGCCCTTCGAGCCCTTTGTGAAGTTGGAGCGCATAGGACCAGGATCACCTGAGGAAATTGATGGATTTCTCAGTTGCCATCTCGGGAGGTCAGCAGTCAAGCTGAAGGCGAGCTAAAGAAAGGGCTACTATTACTATCATGACTGACATCTTTGAGTGACATTCATACAGATTTTTAGTTGTTTAGTGGCTAACCATGAAAAATATTGAAACATGGGATATGAACATATATGAACCAACAATCATCCAATGATTGGACTGATTTGCTTGGGAGAATCTGTAGGAAACCTCCGGAAACCTGGGTGACACCTGTATTTGTTTCCTTTCAACCAAGTCTGGGAAAGAAACATATGGAAAGTCATAAAATATGAGGCTTCCCCGCAAGCTGAGTGCTTTGCCAATCAGAATGATTGCTTGATTTGTTGCCAATTCTTCCAGAAGAATAGATAAGCCAAAGTGTGTATATCAATATGTATCATCCAAAGTATGCAGGTCAAAATCAAACATGTTTGACACAACAAACAGGTGATCCATGAAGACCCAGGAAGTGTTTGCTGATGTTTCATTTCTTTGAACTATGGATGAGCTGGGTTTATGATGACCATGCTGGATGCAGCTCATGATGTCGAACTGGATGCTGTAAAGCCAGTGCTACCTACTGCTTCTGAAAACGCACAGCATATCAACATCTTGCCCTTCATCTCTTGGTACTTTCCTTCCTCGTCAGAGTCAAAGGCGTCAATAGGCTACCCGGCTGGTTGCCGCCCCAAATTTCTCGGGAAGAATCTTGCCATCTAAAGATGCTTTGAAGCGAGCCAAATTCTCCTGACAGTGACAATCATGCGGCTGAACAGGCTCTGGCTCACCGCTGTTCCCAATACAGAAATCTTGCTGTAGAAAACCGCATGGCACACCGATCCGATAAATTATAATTGGATGTTGCATTCATACATTTAGGTTGCAATTTGCACGCAAGTTTGATCATATAATTTATCTATGGCTCAAAAAACGTGTATGGATCGCTACGCGGTGATCTGCGCGTATGGAACGAAGGAGTTACACTAATGATCTCAAATGATTTCAATCTCTTCACAAGCGTATGGATCAGGGGTATGGATCACCTGTGCGTCCGAGGTATGGATCGGGACCTTACATTTTGAGCTGCAGCCATTTATTCGAGGGTAGGTCTTGAAGACCCTTTCCCCACCCACACACCAACTCACTGCCTCGATTTCATGAGCGAATGTTGACATATGTTGACATATGTTGACATATGTTGACATATGTTGACATATGTTGACATATGTTGACATGCTTTCCTTTGCATTTCCTTTACTCGTATCGAATCAATTCATAATGTCTTGGTACTGCTCTTGGAAGATCTGTCTCTCTCTCTCTCTCTGTGTGTCTCTCCATCGCCTTCATAGTCTAGTACGTATAGTATTTTAATGTATTTTAAATGATTTTAAATGTACTGTAGATATTCGCTTCTTCGGGCACAACCGGAGCAGCATCAGCAGAATCCTAGGAGATGAGAGAAACAAAAACTGGGTGACTGAGTGACTGGTGATCAGAATTCTCGAGTCTGAAGGGTCTTCATTTAGTTGTAAACAAACAGAAAAGGTTGAACTATGTTGACATCACTAGTTGAAACATCAGGATGTCATCTGTCTGAAAATAGGGTAGCCCAAAATGTCAGAGTCTATCATCATGTTCCCTATTAATAACAACATATTGTTTGGGGGTTTCGGCCCATTTCCAACACCCCATGATGAAATTCATGGATTGGCCGCTGTGCCATCTCCTCCCGGGCGTCTTTGTGATCTACGATGGGCTGTGGATAGTCCTGCAAGCCCCTGGTGATGGTCGACCAGTCGATCAGGAGCCTATCTTTACGCGGTAAACCATGGTAAACCATGGTAAACCCCACATGTTTTTTCCCTTCCAAGAAGGTTTTTCATGGGTTTTCCGTGCACCAGCCCGAATTCCGTTGCGTTGCATCTGGCGACTTCGTGCAATCCACGAATTCATGGAATCTTCATGATAAATGGGTTGTAAACATGTGGTAAACATGTGGTAAATATTATCACCACATCGATCCAAATAATGTCATATACTAATTGGTGGTTGACCTACCCCCCTGAAAAATATCTAAAAATATAAGTCAGATTGGATCATCATCCCAGCTATTGGGGAAAATAAAAAATGTTCCAAACCGCCAACCAGTGGTTGTTAACCATCATTAACTATCATTACACTACCTCAAATAAACTTAGACCTAGAAAAGCAATACCACTAAACAAACATAGACCTAAGGGGGTAGCCTTACCATACACGTGAGCAACGAAAAAACAGGCTGCAACTCAGATTTCAGCTAACATAGACCTACAAAATCCAGCCATGTTGGCTATCATGATACAAAACATGGAAAAATGGAGGCATGACAGCTTGATTGAAATGCATTTACATACCTGCACTTTGCAACGCAACAGCTGTGAAGACTACAAACGTAGACCTGATCACCTGATTCATACCTGATGTTTGGGAGCATTTGGCATTGTGCAAGGTTTCACAGCAAATTTCAATTAAGTCTATGTTAGTATACTTCCATCACCAGTGACGGCTTAGCTTTTAACAATTCTTGTGCTTCACATGCTTCTACACACCTAACCATGGTCAAAGCAATTTGGAGTTGCAAACAAAGATCTAGTACGGTAAATCCATGGACTTGTGGAAAATGGCCCTTTTATAGATGATTTTCCCATAAAACCTCCATTTATAAGGGATTTTCCATGGCTATGTTAGTCATAACCAGATGGTACCCCCTAGTAAACTAACATAGACCCTGAAAATGCCTATTTTTTAATGGACATGAATCTTCCAGCCCCTGTCTGCCAGGGTCTATGTTAATATACCAGAAGGTAAATCCATGGATTTGCGGAAAATGGCACATTTATAGATGATTTTCCCATTAAAACCTCCATTTATAAGAGATTTTCCATGGCTATGTTAGTCATAACCAGATGGTACCCCCTAGTAAACTAACATAGACCCTGAAAATCACTATTTTTTAATGGAAATGAATCTTCCAGCCCCTGTCTGCCAGGGTCTATGTTAATATACCAGAGGGTCAATCCATGGATTTGTGGAAAATGGCACATTTATAGATGATTTTCCCATTAAAACCTCCATTTATAAGGGATTTTCCATGGCTATGTTAGTCATAACCAGATGGTACCCCCTAGTAAACTAGCATAGAGCCTGAAAATCATTATTTTTTAATGGACATGAATCTTCCAACCCCTGTCTGCCAGGGTCTAGGTTAATCTTCCAACCCCTGTCTGCCAGGGTCTATGTTAATATACCAGAGGGTAAATCCATGGATTTGCGGAAAATGACACATTTATAGATGATTTTCCCATTAAAACCTCCATTTATAAGGAATTTTCCATGGCTATGTTAGTCATAACCAGATGGTACGGTCAATCCATGGATATGTGGAAAATTGCCCATTTATAGATGATTTTCACATTAAAACCTCGATTTATAAGGGATTTTCCATGGCTATGTTAGTCATAACCAGATGGTACCCCCTAGTAAACTAACATAGACCCTGAAAATCACTATTTTTTAATGGACATGAATCTTCCACCCCCTGTCTGCCAGGGTCTATGTTGATATACCAGATGGTAAATCCATGGATTTGTGGAAAATGGCACATTTATAGATGATTTTCCCATTAAACCCTCGATTTATAAGGGATTTTCCATGGCTATGTTAGTCATAACCAGATGGTACCCCCTAGTAAACTAACATAGACCATGAAAATCACTATTTTTTAATGGGCATGAATCTTCCAGCACCTGTCTGCCAGGGTCTATGTTAATATACCAGAGGGTCAATCCATGGATTTATGGAAAATGACCCATTTATAGATGATTTTCCCATTAAAACCTCCATTTATAAGGGATTTTCCATGGCTATGTTAGTCATAACCAGATGGTACCCCCCTAGTAAACTAACATAGACCCTGAAAATCACTATTGTTTAATGGACATGAATGAATCTTCCAACCCCTGTCTGCCAGGGTCTATGTTAATATACCAGAGGGTAAATCGATGGATTTGTGGAAAATGGCACATTTATAGATGATTTTCCCATTAAAACCTCCATTTATAAGGGATTTTCCATGGCTATGTTAGTCATAACCAGATGGTACCCCCTAGTAAACTAACCTAGACCCTGAAAATCACTATTTTTTAATGGACATGAATCTTCCAACCCCTGTCTGCCAGGGTCTATGTTAATATACCAGATGGTAAATCCATGGATTTGTGGAAAATGGCCCATTTATAGATGATTTTCCCATTAAAACCTCCATTTATAAGGGATTTTCCATGGCTATGTTAGTCATAACCAGATGGTACCCCCTAGTAAACTAACATAGACCATGAAAACCACTTTTTTTTTAATGGACATGAATCTTCCAACCCCTGTCTGCCAGGGTCTATGTTAATATACCAGAAGGTAAATCCATGGATTTGTGGAAAATTGCATATTTATAGATGATTTTCCCATTAAAACCTCCATTTATAAGGGATTTTCCATGGCTATGTTAGCCATAACCAGATGGTACCCCCTAGTAAACTAACATAGGCCCTGAAAATCACTATTTTTTAATGGACATGAATCTTCCACCCCCTGTCTGCCAGGGTCTATGTTGATATACCAGAAGGTAAATCCATGGATTTTTTGAAAATTGCCCATTTATAGATGATTTTCCCATTAAAACCTCCATTTATAAGGGATTTTCCATGGCTATGTTAGTCATAACCAGATGGTACCCCCCCTAGTAAACTAACATAGACCCTGAAAATCACTATTGTTTAATGGACATGAATCTTCCAACCCCTGTCTGCCAGGGTCTATGTTAATATACCAGAGGGTAAATCCATGGATTTGTGGAAAATTGCCCATGTATAGATGATTTTCCCATTAAAACCTCCATTTATAAGGGATTTTCCATGGCTATGTTAGTCATAACCAGATGGTACCCCCTAGCAAACTAACATAGACCCTGAAAATCACTATTTTTTAATGGACATGAATCTTCCAGCCCCTGTCTGCCAGGGTCTATGTTAATATACCAGAGGGTCAATCCATGGATTTGTGGAAAATGGCACATTTATAGATGATTTTCCCATTAAAACCTCCATTTATAAGGGATTTTCCATGGCTATGTTAGTCATAACGAGATGGTACCCCCCTAGTAAACTAACATAGACCCTGGAAATCAATATTTTTTTAATGGACATGAATCTTCCAACCCCTGTCTGCCAGGGTCTATGTTAATATACCAGAGGGTAAATCCATGGATTTGTGGAAAATGGCCCATTTATAGATGATTTTCCCATTAAAACCTCCATTTATAAGGGATTTTCCATGGCTATGTTAGTCATAACCAGATGGTACCCCCCTAGTAAACTAACATAGACCCTGAAAATCACTATTTTTTAATGGAAATGAATCTTCCAACCCCTGTCTGCCAGGGTCTATGTTAATATACCAGAAGGTAAATCCATGGATTTGTGGAAAATGACACATTTATAGATGATTTTCCCATTAAAACCTCCATTTATAAGGGATTTTCCATGGCTATGTTAGTCATAACCAGATGGTACCCCCTAGTAAACTAACATAGACCATGAAAATCACTTTTTTTTTAATGGACATGAATCTTCCAACCCCTGTCTGCCAGGGTCTATGTTAATATACCAGAAGGTAAATCCATGGATTTGTGGAAAATGGCATATTTATAGATGATTTTCCCATTAAAACCTCCATTTATAAGGGATTTTCCATGGCTATGTTAGCCATAACCAGATGGTACGGTCAATCCATGGATTTGTGGAAAATTGCCCATTTATAGATGATTTTCACATTAAAACCTCGATTTATAAGGGATTTTCCATGGCTATGTTAGTCATAACCAGATGGTACCCCCTAGTAAACTAACATAGACCCTGAAAATCACTATTTTTTAATGGACATGAATCTTCCAAGCCCTGTCTGCCAGGGTCTATGTTGATATACCAGAGGGTAAATCCATGGATTTGTGGAAAATGGCACATTTATAGATGATTTTCCCATTAAACCCTCGATTTATAAGGGATTCATGGGCTATGGGTTTAGTCACATCGACCAGACATGTGGGGTACCTCCGCCCCCCTAGTAAACTAACATAGACCTGAAAATCATTATTTTTTAATGGACATGAAATCTTCCAGCAACCTTCTGTGCCAGGGTCTATGTTATATACCAGAGGGTCAATCCATTGGATTTGTGTAAATGACAACCCATTTATGACTGATTTTTGTCCCCCTTAAAAAACTACATTTAGGTATAAAGGATTTTCCCATGGCTGTTAGTCATAACCAGATGGTACCCCCAACCACCCTCCGCTCCCCCCCATTAAACTAACATAGACCCTGAATATATTGGTTAATGGCACATGGAATCTTCCAACCCCTGTCTTCTGCCAGGGTCTATGTTATATACCCAGAGGGTCAATCCATGGATATGTGGAAAATTGCCCATTTATAGATGATTTTCACATTAAAACCTCGATTTATAAGGGATTTTCCATGGCTATGTTAGTCATAACCAGATGGTACCCCCTAGTAAACTAACATAGACCCTGAAAATCACTATTTTTTAATGGACATGAATCTTCCACCCCCTGTCTGCCAGGGTCTATGTTGATATACCAGATGGTAAATCCATGGATTTGTGGAAAATGGCACATTTATAGATGATTTTCCCATTAAACCCTCGATTTATAAGGGATTTTCCATGGCTATGTTAGTCATAACCAGATGGTACCCCCTAGTAAACTAACATAGACCATGAAAATCACTATTTTTTAATGGGCATGAATCTTCCAGCACCTGTCTGCCAGGGTCTATGTTAATATACCAGAGGGTCAATCCATGGATTTATGGAAAATGACCCATTTATAGATGATTTTCCCATTAAAACCTCCATTTATAAGGGATTTTCCATGGCTATGTTAGTCATAACCAGATGGTACCCCCCTAGTAAACTAACATAGACCCTGAAAATCACTATTTTTTAATGGAAATGAATCTTCCAGCACCTGTCTGCCAGGGTCTATGTTAATATACAAGAAGGTAAATCCATGGATTTGTGGAAAATGACACATTTATAGATGATTTTCCCATTAAAACCTCCATTTATAAGGGATTTTCCATGGCTATGTTAGTCATAACCAGATGGTGCCCCCCTAGTAAACTAACATAGACCCTGAAAAATCACTATTGTTTTAATGGTCAGTAATCTTCCCAACCCCTGTCTGCCAGGTGTGTTCTATGTTAATATCCCAGAGTGGTAATGTCCATGGATTGTGTGTGTCAGATGACACATTTTATTATGAGTGTGCATGTGTTCCCAGTTAAACTCCATTTGCATAAGGGATGTGTTTCCATTGGCTATGTTAGTCATAATCGCAGGAAACGCAGATGTACCTCCCCTAAGTAACTAACATAGACCAGGTAAAAATCAATATTGTGTTTTAATGACCTGAATCGTTCGCAACGCCTCTTGGTCTGCCACGGGGTCTATTTAATATACCAGAGGGTCAATCCTGATTTGTGGAAAATGTTGGCCCATTGTTATAGATGATTTTCCCATTAAGAAAAACCTCGCATTTATAGGGAGTGTTCCTGGCTAATGTGTAGTCATAACCCAGTGGGTCTCCGCCCCTAGTAAAGCTAACGTAGTTTTGTGTGATAGACCCTGAAAACCACTTTTTTTTTAATGGACATGAATCTTCCAACCCCTGTCTGCCAGGGTCTATGTTAATATACCAGAGGGTAAATCCATGGATTTGTGGAAAATTGCCCATTTATAGATGATTTTCCCATTAAAACCTCCATAAATAAGGGATTTTCCATGGCTATGTTAGTCATAACCAGATGGTACCCCCTAGTAAACTAACATAGACCCTGAAAATCACCATTTTTTAATGGACATGAATCTTCCAGCCCCTGTCTGCCAGGGTCTATGTTAATATACCAGAGGGTCAATCCATGGATTTGTGGAAAATGGCACATTTATAGATGATTTTCCCATTAAAACCTCCATTTATAAGGGATTGCCCTTTTCCATTGGCTTATCGTTTCAGTTCTAAACCAGATCCCTAACCATCCAACGAAAAGTAAACAATAACTACATAAAAATAAGGTACCCCCCTCTCGTAACTAACATAGACCTGAAATTCACTATTATTCTTTATGTGCAATGATCTTCCAACTCCGCTTATCTGCCAGGGTCTAGCTCCACGCACGTAATATGTTAATATACCAGAGGGTAAATCCATGGATTTGTGGAAAATGGCCCATTTATAAACTAACATAGCAATGAAGACCTTTAGAGATTTTGTCTCAGATTCCGTTGGAGAATCAGGCAATTAACATAGACCTGCGTCAAAATGCTTCAAAAACCAAATTATCCTAACATGACTTTGTTCTGCACGGAACTTTGGTGTACTAACATAGCACATGTGTGGTGGTTGGTTCAAAAAGGTATCCTAACATAGGTTTTTGAGATGTTTGTTGTAAATGCTGTCAATGAAGACTTTTAGAGGTTTTGTCTAAGATTTCGTTGTAATTAAGAATATTAACATAGACCTGTGTCAAAATGCTTCAAAATGCTTCAAAAACCAAGTTATCCTAACATGACTTTGTTTTGCACATATTCGTTTTCTAGGGCTAAGTTTATTTAACCTAGAGTAACTATCAGATTAACCATCATTAACCAGCACTAACCATCATTAACTATCCCATTTTGGTTGGTTTACCATTTGCTTCACCAGGTCATCGATTTCTAGACTTTCAGGCGATCCACGGAGTGGATCTCTCCTGGCCGATGATGCACTGAGCCTTCTTTTGTTCAGCCAGTGGTGCTGTCCACGGCTTGTCTTGGCAGCAATGCGTTGTGTATGGCATGGAATGACACCAACATTGGTAGATTTTTTTTTTTGGCGGATCCCCAATAAGAAACTCCAATAGTGGGGGAAGCTTATGGGAATGGGGGGGAAACTTATGGTAGGGAAGCTTATGGGAATTGCGGGCCCCTGTAAAGTCCATGGACAACATGCTTGAATCAAACTCCTGACATCTCCTGACGAAATCTCTTGCTCTCTCCAGCTAGTTGCTACTAAGCTCTCTTATATCTCTTACTTAAAGTCATCTGACCGTGTCCGACAATCATACCGTCTCTTCATCCCCATTCACTTAAAAAATAAAAACCTGGAGAATGCGACGCACAAGGACAGTCAAGAACACTAGATATTAGGAGCTGGTCCCTGAAAGTTGCCACCAAGTCGCACAGATATCGAGCTGGCATCCCTTTGAGTTCTGGCACCTCAAATAACGTTCACAAAATAGCCCTAAGTTTTTTCGCTGGGACATCCAGTGGGACATGGAAAAACACACCTGGCCCTGAAACCGACACCAAGCTCGGGACGTAATGCTTCACAAATTCCCCGGTCTGCTCAGCATTCAGGCTTGACTTCGGGCCAGGACAGGGGTCCTGGGAACAGGAACATCAAGGAACGTCTGAACCACGGGACTTGCGCCCACAGCCTGCATGTATCTGCATGGCCACCCCTTTCACCCCCTTTGTTCCAACGAGGCTCGTAGATTCTGAAGTACGGCGCTGAGAAGGGCGCGACACCTCCATGGTCGGCCAAACATTCTGAGCCGCACATGTGACGAAAGCAAGGAGCATCTCCCAATGAGGAATAATGTCAGTAATGTGGTAAACATTGGTAAACCCAATCATAAACCTACCATTTGGGGATGGTTTCTGCAACCCAATTTTGGTGATATCGGGTATGGTTTATCATTGGCCGAGGTCGCCTGCAAGCCACAGCCAGTTGCCTGAGCAAACCAGGACCAGCCCACCCAAGCCCAACCGGCCCACGTGGAATGCTATAGAAGTAATGCGTGGGTATAGGATGGTATAGGATGGTACAGAATTTGTATAGGAATACTGGATACAGCAGCAATGTTTTTAGCACACGTTTGTTCGAACGAATTAGCAATGGGTTGTCGCCTGTCAAATGCAACCACGCCACCATTCTAACCGGTTGTGTTCTCGCCCAAAGAATCCCTCTGAATTTCAGCCATGCTGCCGTTGTTGACAGCCCAGTCAGAATCCAGCAGCAACTTATCAAACACGTCACGACCACAGGTCCAATTTTGCCACAAATCACCTTGGGGAAAATTTGGAGAAAAAGCAATCAATCATGCGGATATATGAACTATGGGGATTCAACTCACCAGTCAAGTATAGAATAAACTTCTATATATCCTATATAATAATGTTATACAATAGTTCCAAATAGTTACAGTAATACCCCCATATTATTGGATGTTGCTAAGATTCGCTCTCAACAAGCCCTTCCTGGGGGGCATCTGACTAGGGTTGCTTGAATCCCCGCAGCACGAAATTCCTTCCGGCGCTCTCAGGCATTCACCACGCGTTAGGAAACATGCCACTGCATGGCGCCCCAAGTGGTGCATGAAGCCTTGCAGGAAATTGGGAAATGGCAGTGAAGTGGATGGTGCTGGACTTGGCTGACGTGGTTACATTCCATGTCTGTGCTGCCCCTCGACCCCAACGGTGCCTGTCTGCTTCAACTGTCGCATCAAAGCATCAATAAACGGGTAGCCGGTTCTACCGTCCTGTTCAGGTGAACGACAGGGCGAGAACCACCATGTTTTTTTTTTTTGTGTGTGTGTGTGTTTAAAAAGCTATATAGTCATGCGCTGCTCCCTCCTTCTACAAAAATACATGATTTTCGTACAGAACTTCTGGCTGCTCTCTGACACTTACATGGCGAACACCACAGGGTCAAACTCATTTTCAAACTGACAGTGCACGAGCATTTCAATCGCACAACTGGCCTGCCAACCTAAAGACCTGGAGAGATTTGGACCATTATGCAGTTCTCAACCGTCCCACCATTTTTTTCCTACCCAGTTGTCAGCATTTTTTCTGTCCTGCCATGCAGCCAGAAGTTTTGGATCACTTCCCCAAGAAATCGGCTTGCACATTGGATTCCTGGTTGTTGGCAGCTACACCAGGTTCAAGGGGCAAGTAGGGGTCAACCATCAAGATGAAGCCTGCCAACATAAGATCCTTACTAAAGCGAAACAAGTGAATTTAGACACAACAACTACGCCCAAACAGGTTAAGACTTTACAAGCAAAACTGAAACTGTACAACAAAAGTATACAAAAGTGAATCTGGATGAACTTTACAACAATATATATTTTTTCTATATTACATAAGTGCTAAAACAGGAAACCATCCTGGACTGTGGGATCAATTCGACCACTACAAGTACCATATCTTCAGCCATGGCCGTCTGAAAACCCTTGCGACTCTCCAGACAGCTGAGGCACCCCTCATTCTTATCAAAGTTTGGCACTGCAGCTCCTAAGAGATAGAACATTTCGCGAAAAAGAATCCTCAGTTGGTCGCTGTGATCAACCCATGGATTTCCATGGGCCTCCAGGCCATGGATTTATCTGGAAAAACCTATCTCGCCACACACCCAATGACGAAACCATGAAACACCACGATACAATCGATAATATAAGCACAAAACATCACAAAACCATAAAAACCAAAGGTTGAAACATGGATAAACATGGTAAAACCATACAAAAAGCACACACACAATCATTAAAAAACCCTTGGAACCAATGAAAGCCATAGAATATAGAACATACATAGCCGTACACAAATCCATGCAAAACAATGGAAACAAAACCATGAAAAAAAAAGGTCCCGGCATCTGCCCATGCAGGGACTGCGGTGGCTGCGAATGGTTCTTGCCACGGATGCACTGGTCAATGGCATGCCAAGCGGTTTTCACGGAAAGGCAGCCGAATTTCAGGTAGGGCGAAAGGCCTCCAGAGACGCAACCGGAATGAAACTGGATCAAATCCATGGTGTGTAAAACCATTTTATGACGGAAAAAATGTGGACACTGATGAGATTGGATGTGGATTTAGGTCAGGTTTCCGAATTTTTCACACAAAGCAATGTGTGGAAAATTTCAAGCATTGGAAATAATACAAGGTTGACTTACAACATTACATATTACAACCTTTTGCAACCATCCGCGGAAATGCGTATACGTCCGTTTGCAACACATCAACGCGCTTCTTCAATGGATGTCCGTTTGACGCGCGATGAAGGTGGAAATCCTTTTATGTTTTAGGTTTGAATGTGTTTGACTGGGTTGTTATAACAAATTTTCCAGAGCTGTCAAGGTGTCGGAAAAGACACTTGGCTGTTTTCAGCTCGGGGTAGATGGATCTCAAAACGGCAAAGTGTGCCATGGAAAGTGCCATGGCCATGCCTGTAGTAGATGGTTCCCATGGACACCCAGGACGTCCAGTTGATGCAGTTTTCGGCTTCTCAAACTTGCAAACCTCAGAGCTGACATGAGGTGACATGCGTTGCTGTCTGCTCACTTTTGAACTTGCCGGTCAAGTCGTTTGGAAGGGTGATGTTTCACATTGTTTCACAGAGCTTATGAAGTACTGGAATTAACTTGCAGGTGACACTGCTATGATTCCATGACATTCCATCACTGACTACCAAACTTCGAAAGCCAGATCCACTTAGCACATGGTACGAGTACATGAGGTGATGACGTGTATACTGTGTACTGTTCTCACCTGTTTTCTCCCCGCTTGTGCTGGTCGAAGCAGCATAGTCAACATCTGCACAAACACGATGCAATCGCTTCAGTGCTTCTTGCTCACCACCTGTCATAAATCTTGATATATACTAATTACTCATTCTTTAAACTTTAACTATGTGGGGGGTTCCTAAGGTGGTGGTACCTCGAAATTGATGGTTTATAATGCAAAACCCATCTATAAATGGATGATTTGGGGGTACCCCCACTTTCGGAAACCTCCATATAAGCATAGATATTTGAAAAATAAATGAAATTTGCCAGCGGTTACACCACAATCTCTGCATCTGCCATTCATGTCACTGGAAAGGAAAGCCTGGAAATCCTGTGCTGGTCGGCTCTTCACTAGTGATCTCTGTGATCTTTGGCACCTCGAATCCTGGAGCAACTCTGGGACACCCTGGCTGCAACTATCATTTAGGGATGGTAAATATAAATAGCACATCATACCACTCATAAAAATGCTGATGACTTGGGGATGGGTGATGAATTTGGGCTTGCCACATTATATATATTCATCATTTTTTGTGACATTAACCAATCTTTCATCATTTTCTACCAGCAAGCTGATGGATTGGGTGTCCGCCAGCCAGGGCTTGGAGCCATAGCCCTAAGCTCTCAGTCCTTCCAACTTCAGAGGAGGCAGCTTGGGGATGTCCAACGCTACGCGTATTGGACCGGCTCCATTCATGATCTCAGGTCGCAGGCATCTCTCACCTGGTGGACCTTGAAGATCTTCCAGTTTTATGCTGTTTTTTAAACAAACATCTGCAGAAAACCTAGGGAAGTCTTCAATATCTTCAATATCATGACCATAAAAATAGATAAAAATAGATCATGACCAGCACCGTCACGGCATCCCAACTCTATGCGCAACATGTGATTTCTATGAATCCCCTGGCTCAAGCGGCATCCAAGGTTCATTCTGCATGGCTTTCATGGAAATCGGTGGCTTGAAACCAGGCTTGGCAACAGTTGCGTCAATGTCCAATAGAGTGTGACCAGAGAAGCTGTCCTTGGCTTTCGAGCGGCTAAACAAAGGCTTCAGCTCAGTGGGAAAACCAATTTCTAGCTGCCACCATTGGAGTTGGGTTTCATTCCTTGGCCCGGAGACTAGAGATGCTGGCTCCACCATTTGATCCATCCAGTGAAACAAATGAACAGCTGGTACGAAACATGCAACCAGCTTGAAGTGGGTCTAAACTTAGGCAGAAAAATTGCATATGTCCAGAAAGCAGTCAAGGCCACAAACGAGATCCCGTTTTTTATCGCAAAGCAACGACATGCACACCATGCTCCTGCAGGACATGCCATGAATCCATGCAAGGAGGATGCTGGAAAAAAAAAAAACGACTTCACTGACTTCACCCAACAGAGATGTGATGGGCACCTCTGCCATTCTCAGCACTTCCGCGTCTCGTTGCTGCGCGTAGGGCTCCGTATCTTTTTCGAAAAATACGTGCGACAACTGAACCTCGGCCTGGCCGAGGGTGGTTGCAGGGTAGTACAAGCAGCAAACCATTGGAAAAAAAACAATGAAACTGGCATGACCACCATTTTTATAGAGATATAGGGCATTCTTATATATTATAAAATGTATATCATTGAGATATTGATATACAAAATAGATCATAAATGATCATAATATATAATAATAACAATAATAACAACAATATAAACAACAATAATAATAACAATAATGCTAACAATAATAAACTAATAACATTGTGACACGGCTTACAGGCAACTTCTATAAAACGATAAAAAATAAATTGAACTAAAAAAAACGAAAACCAATCCAAAAAAAAACAAAACCCAATCCAAACCTCAATTAGAAAAAACAAAAAAAAACAAACTCCAATCCAAACCTCAATTAGAAAAAAACAAAACAAAAAAAAAACAAAAAACAAAACCAAAAGCAAAAAAAAACAACAAAAATGCAAAAAAAAACAAACTATTGTGTTCACTGTTTTTCGTTTTCTTTTCGTTTTTTTTTTCGCTTTGTTTTCGTTTTTTTTTTGTTTTTTTTTTTTTTTTTTTTTTTTTTCGTTTTTTTTTCGTTTTTTTTTTCGCATTTTTTTCGCTTTTTTCCACGAGTTTCTTACATTTTCGAAGGTCCCGGTCATCAGGTCACCTGAGAAAGAAAAAAACGAAAAAAAATGCGAAAACAAAGGCGGAAAAAAAAAAAACAAAAACACAGCCAAAAAAAAACAAAAACTAAGCAAAAAAAAAAAACGAAAAAAAAGTGAAAACAAATAGTTTGTTTTTTTTGCTTTTGGTTTTGTTTTTTTTTTGCTTTTTTCTAATTGAGGTTTGGATTGGATTGGAGTTTGTTTTTTTTTGGCATTTTTTTGTTTTTTCTAATTGAGGTTTGGATTGGGTTTTGTTTTTTTTTTGATTGGTTTTCGTTTTTTTTATTTGTTTAAAATTCTTTAGAAGTAGGCTGAAGGCATTTCACAATAATAACATTCATACTAACAATAGCAAGATAACAACTATATAATAATAATCATAAAAATACTACTAATAATAATGCTACTACTGATAATAATAACAATAATAATAATAACAAAAGCAATGCAACCAGGCGCTTGCCCGGAAGGTTCAATTGACGTTTAAACATGTTTAAACATTATCCTTCAACATGCTCAAAAACCTGCGCAGGGCCAGTGTTTTGAAATTTCCCAGACGACGACCCCTAAACCCTAAAACCCTAAACCATCCTAAACCCTAAAACCCCAAACCCTAAAACCTAAAACCTAGGCTCTCTGAAAACTTTGACTCCTAAACTGGAAAACACTGCGTATACGCAGTATTTTCTGCAATCTCTCCTATCATATATTCGACAGGACGACATTCTCAATGTTAATGTCTGGGCAACACACGGCGTCTGCGGGTAATTACTAATAATAAAAATAGTAACAATATTAATGCTAATAATAAAGATAATAACAATAATAATGCTAATAATAAAAATAATAACGGTAATAATACTAATAATAAAAATCGGAACAATAATAGCATTATATAAAAATAGAAATAAAATAATAATAATCATAAAACATATATATATATATAATGCAATTATAACACCATACAGAAGTCCAAAGTATTGTCCGAAGCCATGGGCCCCCACTTCCCACTTCTGCCTTTCCATTGAAGAGCTTTGGCAGAATCTCTTCAGGTTTTCCTGAACCCAAGTATCGTCCAGGCTTACATGGATAAACCTTGTGATTCCTTATACTTTCACTGGATCCATCCTCATATCATCCTCATGATCCTCGTGTTTTCTGATTGTTTTCTGATAGCATTCCATCGGTTTCAAATAGCCCTGGATTCGACCCCCGACCTGCCTCGAAAGACTAAAAGACGACTACTGCGCTCACGGAGTTGTGAATCGAGGTCCTCCGAAGCTGATGATGCATTGCTGCAACCGAACATGCCAGGGCCACAGAGAATGGATGAATTGTATAATGCATTGTAATGCAAAATTCATCCAAATTCACCTAAATTAATCTAATCTAAACATAAATTCATCCAAATATTTCACTATAGGATGTCTCATCGTTTCACTGAACTTCACTCAAAAAACTGAGCTGCAACTTGTTGGCACTCTTGGTTTCTGTCCTGCAAATTCTGCAGCAAAAAGTTGAACCTCGGTGCATGGATGGCATCAGGCTGCCACAACATACAGCAACAAAGGGGCACCTGTTCACACCGACGTGGCCCGCAAAGTGTGGGTCCAGGATGAAGAAAGGAACCACCTTCTCGAACGTGGCTGCCTACCAACAACAACATGCAACACCGGGGAAAAAATCATGGATTCTGAGGATGACACTGACCATGACCTGTCCTCAGCCATGGAAACATTAAATCGCTGCGGCAAGACTTGAGGTGTGAGCAGAGTGTACAGTCTCTTCAATGGCCGTTTGGTCCACTTAGCAGCACAAGAAACCGTTCAAAATTGTCCGTATCAGAATCTATCAATCACATGTAGCATATGAAATGTCTCTGGCACTGCTGGACGCTGTGTCGAAAATTGGCCGCCTTACCAAGCAAGCCTTTCTGACCGCAGAATTTGGGCATCTCCAAACAATCATGCGCATCAACCAAGTGAGGTATCTTTCGGTAGATACCTCAATGGCTTGATCAACGATTTTCAACTGGAAGCCCTGCCTTTACCAAAGCCTCGTTGTCATGAAGTCTCAGGCATTTGCGGAACCATACTCCAGCAGTCCCGGGCATGATAGCTGTGGTCAGGCAATGATCAAATCTGACAAAGTTCACCTGATGACTGTGGGGATGCTCACCAATGGGGAGAGCGCTTAGTAGAAGAATAATAGGCGCAATGCCAAGCTCAAGCGAATGTGCTAACCATAATTTACAATTCATTTACCATAGTCCTTCACTTGGTGTAACTATCTTCTTGCTGAACAGAGCCTCGGCCGGTGCACAGCAGAAGTTCTAAGGCTCGGCAGGGGTGTGATTCCTGGGCCCATTTTCTCGGCCCCAGTTCTTTTGAGTGGATGTCATTATGTGCCATTATATGCTATTACATGCTATTGTAATGCTATTGTCCTATATTATCCTGGAGTTCTTTCGCCACGGAAGAAAGGATACCAAGTGGATCAATCCAATTTCACACGAATAATGAGCGATCTATTTTCTGTGATTCTCTGCTGCTTTGAATGTTGCCAAGAAAAACGTCCTGTGCTACAAATGCTTTAAAAGCAAAATACTGTGTCAGCAAGCAGCTGTGTATTCGTCTTTTCCTGTGGTCATCCATTCTTTTTCCTGCCCTTTAAGGGCCGGGGCGAATTCAGCAAGTTTAGCCGCAGAAATACCACAGAAAGCTATACAAAAAGCGTCAAGCGCCACTCAACCTCCACAAAAAGTATCGGGCCATCAGCGTCGAAGCATGGACAAGGCCCTGTCGATTTCATTTTCCATAGTGGAAGCACCACCAACATGTGCCTGTAGAATTGGCAATGCATTCGCCAGTTTTTCCATGGTTACCCACAAAATGATGTCCTGCAGGGCAATGTGCAATCAAGGCTCTGGAACTGATGTACTGTAACTTCCCATGAGCTCATCGGGGTTTACTACTTTTGAATACTTCAAAGAATTCTTCCGGATTGCTGGGAAGAAACTTGTCTGTGGGTTCATCGGTTATATGCGTCCTTGTTGTCACAAACTGAGATGTCGAAGTCCGCATTTCTCTGATGCCACAAGGAGTCAGCACCCTGCGGTTGGATGTGATCCAGGGGTTCACTCTCTTCACCTTGGCGAGCTGACGAGAGCTTACCCTTTAGAAAGAAATTCATACTTGGCAGTGACTACATAATTATATAATTATATAGTAATTACTATGTATATATGCATTCTATATCCAGAACGGCCCCTCATGGGGGAGTGATTTTTGCTCTAAAAATTGTCAAAAATACTGGTATTTACAGTGTTTTGTGACCAAAGTGGGCTTAAAACCGTTAATTTAGAGCAAAAAATAGAGTTCACCTCCAAAGGCTCTCATATGCTGTCATAAATCACTGGCATTTACAGACTCTTGTGGCAGGATTCAATTTTTCCTGTGAGGCTTGCAAAGAAGTACAAACAATCAGCACATAACAGAAAACATCTGCTGCACAACATGCCATAAGAATGGGTAGCTGCACATCTTGGAACAGAATATACAGTAGCAATAGGTGACTAGTGTGATGGAGGTGATGGAGAAATTCTATTGTTAAAAGCAATTGATATGATATAGGTGTTTCTTCATGAACTTGTTAGATTGATATCATCTTAACATATATTGTATATAGAAGCATTTGCGCTACATAAGAAGTATGGTGGGAAGGGCATACATTATATAGGTGGATATAACACAAGCACATCTAACACTCTGGATAAGAAGGATGGTGGGAATGTTACAACTCAAGAAGTAGGTACATATCTCGTTTATCATTGTTATCTTGCAGAGTCTTGTCAGCAGTCTCATTTCAATAGTTAGACAGAGAGAGAGAGAGAGAGAAAGCCTAAGAGACAAAGACGTGTGTCAAGCTGTTGAATATTAAGGTCAGGCAACCTGTGTGGTGGCATAGCTATTCAAAGATAACGGTATGTTTGCTTCTTTGAAACATAAGTTTAAAAGATGGCCAAGATCCAAACATACACAATCTATAATCACCAAAACCTGCACAGGCATCAAAAAACAAATAGATGCACCAAACCTGCACAAGCACCAAAAAACAAAATAAAACAAACCACTAGATGCATCAAACCTGCACAGGCACCAAAAAAAATAAAAAAACTAAAATTTCCAGGAACTATGGGTCCACTTCTGAGTAGTTGCTGGAATTTTTGTTTTTTTTGGTGCCTGTCGATGTTTGGTGCATCTAGTGGTTTGTTTTTTTTGGTTTTTTTGGTGCCTGTCAATGTTTTGTGAAGTCAGAGTCACCAAACCTGCACAGGCACCAAAAAAAACAAAAAAAACAAACCACTAGATGCACCAAACCTGCACAGGCACCAAAAAAACCAAAAAAACTAAAATTTCCAGGAACTATGGGTCCACTTCTGAGTAGTTGCTGGAATTTTTGTTTTTTTTGTTTTTTTTGGTGCCTGTCGATGTTTGGTGCATCTAGTGGTTTTTTTTTTTGGTTTTTTTGGTGCCTGTCAATGTTTTTGTATATCTCATGTCAAGATCATGATGAAAAAAGTGTGTTTTACTAGGGTTTTAGACCCTCCAAATGCATAAAACATCGGTATTTACAGTGTTTTATCATCATTTTTAATGAAAATTCACTCCCCCACGGGGTGCCGCCCTCTATATATATATATACAGTATATGTGCGTGTGTGTATGTGTGAGTGTGTGTTATAGATATACGCAAATAGTGCACCAAAAGTGTTCATGGCCAAAATGTATCAAAATGCCATATCACAAAATACTGGAACATATTTTCTTGGGAGAAAAAACGCATGCAATACCCACAAAATATACCAACCTCCCAACGCCGTTGAGTTACCATGATCTGTGGCATTTTTGCGGAATTTCCTTGGCAATCTCGCCTCCAGTAGCGCCAACACCCACAGCATCTTGTACTTGGAAGCTGCAAGTTGCTGCGCTGTGTTGCCATAGATGTTCAAGAAACCTCCGAGTTAACCGAGGTTTGGACGAACGGAGGAACATTTTTTTTCTTCCCAAGGCGATGATGGCGATGTCACTTAAATTTGCAGCTGGAGGCTAGCGGCTGGATCATGTTTTCACTTTGGTTGGTTACTCACCACATCCTTTGGCCGTCTTACCTCTGGACAAAAATATTAAAACATCCAGTCCTGATTGCAACCAAACTCATGTTGCATGATGACGTTGGGAAATATCACCCAAGAGCCTTGTTGTCAAAACAACTGCGCCATTCATGTCCATAACTTGTCATGCATGATGCGTTGAGTGGCTATCTGCTCCTTCCCTTCCCTTGCAGTAGAAATCAATAGAACTACCAACTACCATCAGACTATCAGACTAAGAAAACATAGGAGATCCCTTATTACCCCAGCATTCGAGTGGAACAATGACTGTATAAACATGTGTAAATCCATGATTGGAGATCGTACGCATCAAATCCACAAAGTGTTCAATGTTCACAGGCAAGCAACAAAAGCAAATGCGGCACAAAGTCTCAACAAAGGGAGCAAAACCCAGCTCTGCTTCACTATACCTTACTTCTGTCGCATTCAGGTGCTTCTTCAAAGAGTAGCGTTGACAAAAATCGGGAAAGAAACGCAACTCCTGCCAGCAGCAGTTCAACAGTGGTGATGGTCAACGTCTTCTCCACAGTCCTAGTCCTATCCAAAAGCAGCCTTTCACTATTCCGAACACCCCTGACTAGTGATCACACATGAAAAACCTGAAAAATCGTGGTCACGAGTGATGAACCTTGACTAGCCCCCAGTAATCAAACCTGGCAGCAAAATTCCCAACAGCCACGAAATTGTCCCCTGAAAGATGCGAATTGCCCATCGCTGGTGCGAATGATTATGGAGAGCCAGTGGGACAAGGCAATCGGTCGCGCGCCTTCAGCAATACGGTGAACATATCCTGGGACATCTTATCCCCGTCTGCATAGTGATGGAATAGGATCTGGCCGCTTTCAACTTCAATCTCAATTAAAACGGCAACATTCAAGGTATCCTCTCAGCACATCTCAAGGATTTCAAAAGAAAAATCTTCACATCGGCCTCTAGGAGTCTGGAATACTCATGGAGCAATTGCAAGCACTCGGGCTCGCAAATCTGTTGTTCCGCTAAGTTGATTTGCCAAACCAGGGGCAGCTTGCCGTCGTCCGTCATGGTCTCGTCATCAGAGTCCTCCAAGGGCCATCAAAATGACTGGGAAACACCATGGAAAAACATGGAAATTTACATGCAATGAGGTCAAACTAATAATATATCGTGGATTATCGTGGGATGATGTAGGAAAAAATTGGGGAATGAAACAATCAAAATCAATCAAACCGCACCAATTGAGGTCTCTTCTTGGGCATACTCAATGTTTGGGATGCTTAACAATACACTTTTATGATCTTTTCTGGCTGGTTACTGGGATGGCTTCTTGTCTGTTTATCACGTTACAAATCATGAGTCATAAAACACCAAAACCCAATTACATCTCACACTTCAAGCAGCACCATTGAGCCATGATGAGTACGCAAAATTACTACCATGTTCTTTATCCATCTTCATCCAACTTGATTCAGGTTCATGTTATACGTAACTAGGGTGCCCCAAAAAAAAATCAAGCTTGATGGTAATTTTCCCGGTGAGAAAAATCAATCCTCCTATTGCTAAACAACCCCCCACATATTAAACACTAGGGTCGATTTAGCCCATTTCCAATTTTTGTTTTTCTACAGTGAAGTGTTGTGAATAAAATGAAAGGGAGGCATGCATGAAAAGTGAAGCAGATGTGTCTCACAAACGAGACGCAGTGAAACAACAATTGCATCCCGTCATCACCATCACTGGAATCACTTGAAATTATCACGGTATTTCGCACTTGTCTTCGAAAACGTTTTCGCACAAACTTTCTCGGTTGATTGCAGCAAGTTTCTATGTTGGGCTGACCGGTAAATTTCCTTCCAATTGCGAGGGGACTGAAAATAATAAAGACTACAACAGTTTCTTTGTGATTGGGGTGGACATCTAGTATTAGGAGGAAAGGATTGAAAGGATTAGGCCATTAGGCAATTTCATTGGGATATATATAATTATATATATATATCCCCTTGATTCATCTCCCTGATTCCTCCCATTGAAGACAGCCATTAAACAAATCCACCCGTCCTCCCCGCAAGTTGAGCCACCCGTGCTGAAAACACTTAGTGCTCTAGAGGAGCTTCGGCCCACGTTGCGCGACATGCTCCGGGACATGCTTCGGGACATGCCCCGCGACTGCGAACGTGACAGGGACCGCGACATCGAGCGACTCTGGCCCCGGGAAAAGGATCTGGACATTGCCCTGGAAGAAGTTCGGGAGTTTTGCCGACCTGAACTTTGGCAAAGTTTGGCAAAAACATGGTGGAAATTGGACGATTTTGGCCATGGTTGCTATCACAAGGAGGATGATAGACAATGAAAGACATATAGAAATGGAAGAAACGTGGTGTGTTGAGGAAACGATAGGAAACTGTGAGAGGGCACGTGTTGGAGTATCCTCTTGCAAAAATGTGAAGGATAGAGATTTGATGAGTTTTGAACAATGCTATTTCGTGGGCACATGCGCCAAAAAAACTTTGATCTACGGCCCTCCCCATGTGCACAACTGCTGGTCAGGCACTTGATATCGAGTGGCTCCGGTCTCCTACATGAGTGGCATGAACCAAGAACAATTTTACAAATAATTTCGCACAGAAAACGAAACACAGCAACAACAAAACATGTGGAAAACACCCAAAACTAAAACCTCTGTGTTGACGGATCAGTGAATCCACTTCTGATGAACCACTTGAATCCGGCAACGTAAGATTGAGGGAAAAATCCAGCACCTAACCCACTCTCACCAATTGTTCTGATCTGGTATGATCTGGTTGTATGGCTGATTTTTTGGATGGCCCTTTGAATGTGGTTGCTCTCCGGGTGGAAAAACTGGCCTCCAAATACGTAAATACAACGACAACCATATGCATCAATATGATATGATATGATATGATACGATATGATATGATACGATGTGATATGATATGACAAGATATGATATATGATATATATATAATATTTTACATACAATGCATTTATATGATTTTATATGCATCAACAATACTTATTCTACAGCAACTCGCCCACCAAACTGACCGCCTAAAAGGCTAGCATCGGCGGGCTCCTTCTTTGCTGGCCTCCTGATCTGAGATGCCCATTTGCATCTGTGCGCGTGGAATGAAGGTCGAAAAGACCGCCTGAGGACGCAGGGCAGCTTTTAGATTATTTTAGCAAATGGCTGGGGAGGGCACATGCGCACAAAACAATGGCCTACAAAAGCACAAACTAACTATCTGCAGCATTCCCTTCTCAGAATGCTTAGGGAACCCCGGGAAAAAATTAAGTGCAACTTTCGGAATCACAATGTCAGAGGCTAAGACAGGCATTTAAGAAGTATAAAGCACAACAGCCGAAAGCAACGTGCACAACGATGGAATACGATGGACGCATGGTAACTTGGCAACCACCAGCACAGCAATTGGTGCAGCAAGGGGCGTGACCACAATCAGACAAAAGTTGGGTCAGAGTGATCAAACAATTGGCACCTCAACACTAAGAGGTAGAGATTGCTAGAAAAGGAACACCAAACAAATAGAGAGGGAGAGAGAAAGAGATAGAGAGAGAGAGAGATTTTTTTTTTACCGTCGATCCTGATTTTCTATGTGACCCCTCTTCCCTCTTTTTTCAAGGTTACTCACCACATCATTCAGCTGCAGGATTGGGTTTGCCTGAAAAACATCGCGCCATCAATTCCAATCCAGTATTATCCCAAGTAAAGTAGCTATTCGCGTGCTAATCCCCCGTTTTCAGCTACCAAACCCAAAATCAAATGCCCATGACAATGATGATTGATTTATTTCATTTCCAATCTATCCCAACACCAAACCCCTTCCACGCAAGGGATGCATGACAGCCGCCTCAATCACTTCCGGTGCAGTGGTATAGAGCCCTTTCGCTCGGATGGCTGCTTGCAGTGCATTGGCCCAACCGCTGAAACTCAGGGCGGGTGGCTGGCTGTTGGGCTCCTGACACATCAAAAAGTAGCCACAACAACACACACTTGCTCAGACTTGTCCTATCGAATTGTGATGTGGAATTGAACAGTCACGAGGATCCAGTGTAAGATGTCTAAAGAAATAAATCGGTATAGTTGTCCTTCACCGCAGTCTCAGATTGCGCCAATTGCGCAGACATGAAAAAACGGCTGGGCGGTTATCGGCTTGGCCGCTTGCCATACAAATTGGAAAATGGAGCCGGTAGGCAGAGCTGATCAGGCTCTGTATCCCATGCAATCAGGTAGCTTCGTTGGACGCGGTCCCTGATTGCATGCCACGTCCCCCTGCAGAAATCAGAAAGCTGAAAGAGAAGCAACCAAAAAGTTTTGGTCTTCTGTTCAAGTTCCACGCATACACGCACACACACCATGCCGCAGCATGGTCTTTTTTGGAAGACCACAAGCGGTGGTTGTCCTGATGCCCTGTGAGTGGAGAGGCTGGATCCGCAGGCAATGGCTGGAAAGTTGGAGGGTATAAAAAATGATTGAGGTGATTGCTAAGTGGCAAGCTGCTGAGGAAGCATGGAAAACTGATGACGAAGGGACTGAAATCAGCGACGTGTCGGAGTGCAGGAATACCATGACCGAAATTCACAGTCACCCGAGAGTGCCGTGCAGAGAACGAGCAGATCGGCAAGGGGCATTCATGTGGCGCGGCCGCGGCGAGGAGGAGAATGGCGGCGAAGGAACATGATGGGCGGTAAATGCCCTTTGTGCGTGGAGAAGTTGGATCCGCAGGCAATGGCTAGAAAGTTAGACGACATGGATATGCATGAGGCGATTGCAAAGTGGAAAGGAGATAAGCATGCAAGGAAGACTGATGTTGAGTGCAGGAAAACCACTTGAAACCCCGACCGAAAATCACAGTCACCCTAAGGTTCCGTGCTGAGAACGTACAGCTCGGCAAGGGGTATTTATCTGGCACGGCGGTGGCGAGGAGGAGAATGGCGACCAAGGAAAAATGATGGCCCGCACACAGGTGGGGAAGATGGATCACAGTGATGAGGCACGGAGAATCAGTTTCAATAACAAACTGATGGATTAACAATCCAATGCAGAATCCCCTGATCAGGCTTAATGGCCGAAAATTCAAATCAACCCCACATAGACAGCTGAAGTAGTCAACCCTCCAATTCGCGCGCAACTTGACTTCACCAGATCAACCAAAAGAAAGTGACCACACCTGGAAGGCATGTCCTGAAGCATGAACCTTGTCATGTTGCAATGCCAGAAGCTGGTCAGTCTCTCAATCAAAGTTGAAAAAGGAGGTTTCTGCGGCTGACAAAAGGAAATGAAGCCCGGTATTGCGGTAAGTTGTTCAACCAGCCACAAACGACAGGGTGAAAAGCGAAAGAAGGCGAAGCCAGGTACTGCGGCCAGTTGTTCAACCAACGACAAACGACAGGGTGAAAAGTGAAAAAATGGCTGGCTGTTTCACTTTTTTTAAAACGAACTACTAGATGAAGAGTGTAAATTCAGAGATCAGGTTGGAGGATCAAACATCCTACCTAGACAGGTATTCCACGAGAGGCTTACGGCATCTGGTCGAACCGACGTGAGTAACACACTTGCTCAGACTTGTCTTACCGAATTGTGATGTGGAATGCATCGGTCGTGCAGCAAATCAAGAATTCAGTTCTTCCTGATCAGAGGAGGGAAACAAATAGGATTGACCAGTCACGAGGATCCAGTGTAAGATGTCCAAAGAAATAAATCGGTATAGTTGTCCTTCACCGCAGTCTCAGATTAAGCCACTTGTGCAGACATGAAAAAACGGCTGGGCGGTTATCGGCTTGGCCGCTTGCCATACAAATTGGAAAATGGAGCCGGTAGGCAGAGCTGATCAGGCTCTGTATTCCATGCAATCAGGTAGCTTCGTTGGACGCGGTCCCTGATTGCATGCCACGTCCCCCTGCAGAAATCAGAAAGCTGAAAAAGAAGCAACAGTATATAGAGGTTTTACTTCTGTTCAGATGTTCCACACACAAAAATACTGTATGATCATTATATCATATAAGTTTGCTGCATGTATGGATGTGTGTATGTATGTATGTATGTATGGATGGATGGATGGATGGATGGATGGATGCATGATATCTAGATATAATATCTAAACACATACATACATACATACATATATATATATATAATATTTCTCCCTCTGTGGAATAATATACGTATATAATATCTACAGAAAACATCTGTATTTACATTTAGTTGTAATACCTATATATCTATGTAATGTTTACGTTTTATTCGTTGCTGTACATGTGTATAGTAGGTGGTATATATGCAGGATGTTTATATATTTTTACTACACATTCTGCATCCGTTGGGTCAGTCAGCATCACCTGAAACAGCTTGAAGATCTTGACTGCCAAACTCCAGGGAACTTTCCTGGGCAGGGCTGGGTGTTTTTATGGAATTTGGTCATTGGAGAGTTTGCTATGGAAAATCAACATTCTCAATATGTGGTAATAAAAAATCATCCATGAAAGTCATGAAAGGGTCATTTTCTATTGCCATGCTTGATTCTCAAAGGAAAACCATCTATATTCCATCAACATCAGTTATACCAACATCAACAAGAACGATGTTTCTAAAAGCTGGGGTGCCCTCTTACTATTAATTTTCTACATGGTAACATGACCAACAACTTTGATGGCCAAGCAGCGTCTCGGAGGGTGTCTTCATATCCCACGAACCATCCGGACCAATCAATTGGCAATGAATCAAAAAGCGAAACCACGTCCACCTGGGCAATGGAGAGTTGTGAAACTGAAGCTGAAAGACACTTCTGCTGGCTCCAAAATGCTCCATGTATGGCACAAGTGATTGATTTTTGCGATATAGGCATATGTGATGTAATGTCAATGTAACTGAATAAGCCTGAAAAGGTTTTGAACATGCAGTTACACATGATGATGATGATGATGACGATGATGATGATGATGATGACGATCATGACGATTGATGATTGTAAGTGTGGAGCAACGTCCGGGTTGGGGGGAACATGTTGAAAAAAACACATATAAGTGATGAAAAACACATAGTTTAACAAATAAATGCATATCATGTTTTGGTAATGGTGACATGGGAAAACGGCGTTGGAGCACATTCCATTTACATCTTGCATGGGTTTCGCAGTGCGTCACCCGGCCTGTACATCAAAGTCGCTCGTCCACCTTTTGCTGTGACCTCATCGCAATCGTTCCAACACTTGCAGAAAATCTCAGCTTCGACCACGGGACCAAGGTGAGAAACATGTCGAAACAAGTCTAGGAAAAGGTTTGAAAAACACTCAGAAATCCAGCTGCCTTC
>CAMXCT020000649.1:171807-189307 GCA_947184155.2 Cladocopium goreaui | reverse complement strand
ATACATGATCGGATAACCGAGTGACTGCGGTAAGTACTACCCTTTGTTTCTGCTCCGGTGTGGCGTTGCCGATCTGTCGTAGACAATATAACTCTCACATCGTGTCGTGATATTATGTGTAGCAGTGTTCGACACTGTTTCCACTATTTCCACTTCAGCGCTGGCCATGAGCCACGAAATTCACATTCTGCAAGTCTGTCAACACTATGAGTGAACAAGCCGCATTCCGTCGCAAGAGCATGCAAACACATCGAAACTCAACCAAGCTGGCAGCACAACCAAGCGAAGTGCAACACCTCCGTCAATGTGATGTGGTTGCAGAAAGACACCTGATGACACAACCGCCATAGTCGCATAACATGCTAAGCGACACACATGTTTTAACAGTATGAACCTGCAGCCAGTGAATCCACTCAACTACGTCATCAGGGAGTTCACAAGTTGACTTCAAAGCTTTTCTGATGATGTTTGATATGTTCTTAAACTAACAACACCGAAAAACGGACAGAAACCAGACGCACCACAGCAACGATGAACTCTGATTAAAGCCATGCCTGTCCTACATCCACGGGCTCGACGACCATGCAGGATCAGTACCTGGCCAGAAAAGTACAAAACATGTATGCAGCTTCTCGAAAACGCAACTATTCATGCCAAAGCGAACCATGCGCAACATGCCAGCATCGCTTCCAGAACATGTTTATCAAACATGCACGCTGAGCCAAAGCGAAACATGCGAAGACATGCAAGCATCGCTTTCAAAAAGTAGCTATCAAATGCGCACAAGGTCTCTTCCCATGTTGAGCCAAAGCGACCAGATTATACACACATAACATGACATAACCATGTGAAGAAATAGCTAACACGCCTGCCACGCAAATGGAACGTCAATGTCACGAAGTGCCACGCCTGCCACCCAAATGGAATGTTAGTGACGAAGTGCCACGCCTGCCTCGCAAATGGAACGTGAATGTCACCAAGTGCCACGCCTGCCACGCAAAGTGGCGCGGCGCCCCGGGGCAACCAAGCGCGACCAAGCGCGCCCAAGCGCGCCACTAGAGCCAGCCCAGTGCCACAAGTGACCGCAAGTGCCACACCTGCCACGCAAATTGAACGTGAATGTCACGAAGTGCCACGCCTGCCACATCCTGCCACGCAAATGGAAGGTTAGGAACGAAGTGCCACGCCTGCCACGCAAATGGAACGTCAATGTCACGAAGTGCCACACCTGCCACGTGAAACGAAGGTGGATGTGGCCAATTGCCACGCCGTGGCGATGGTGGGTGACAAAGTTGTGTGAGAAAGATGGTGTGTGACAAAGTTGGGTGAGAAGGATGGTGTGTGACAAAGTTGGTGTGACAAAGTTGTGTGAGAAAGATGGTGTGTGACAAAGTTGGGTGAGAACGATGGTGTGTGACAAAGTTGTGTGAGAAAGATGGTGTGTGACAAAGTTGGGTGTGAAAGATGGTGTGTGACAAAGTTGGTGTGTGACAAAGTTGTGAGAAAGATGGTGTGTGACAAAGTTGGGTGAGAAAGATGGTGTGTGACAAAGTTGGGTGTGAAAGATGGTGTGTGACAAAGTTGGTGTGTGACAAAGTTGTGTGAGAAAGATGGTGTGTGACAAAGTTGGGTGAGAAGGATGGTGTGTGACAAAGTTGTGTGAGAAAGATGGTGTGTGACAAAGTTGGGTGTGAAAGATGGTGTATGACAAAGTTGGTGTGTGACAAAGTTGTGTGAGAAAGATGGTGTGTGACAAAGTTGTGTGTGAAAGATGGTGTGTGACAAAGTGGTGTGTGGTCAGTGTGTGGTCAAAAGATGGGCGGCGGAGGAGGCGGAGGAGGCGGAGGAGGAGGCGGCGAGATACAGAACCAAAAACAAGAACCCCATACAAAGATGTGGGGAAAACATAGCTAATACATGCTAATACCATATGACCCTTCATGACGCCAGAACTTTGGTCTCTGTTAGTCCTCCATGTAGACCTGGGCGATGTGCTTCTTAAAAATTGGGCCCGATGGCACATATTCCAATGGCTGAAAAATCAGATGCAAATGGCGCAGGCGCTGAATATTCACAGTACAGGCGTTTGCCTGGCCTTGGAACTGGCTAGTGGCCTGAGCACGACAGGGTGAACCGTGGATGTGAAAGGCACAAAACAAATGCAAATTAATAAATTTGAGTTGACTATAACAACAAATACTTGAACCGATTTGAACCGCTTGAATGGTAAGCTCTAAAAGGACGCATCCACCACAAACTTCCCGATACTTCCCGCCTTTCGCTGAAATTGCGCCCTCTTCCGCGCGTTCTCCAGGGAATTCTGGGAGTTTAAGAGTTGTTGCCTGGTGGACAAAGATCCATGCTTCTCCGTGGAAGGCTTACTCCTGGGATCAACCAGACCACCAACGCGGCCCTGAAGTACTTCGACAAAATGCACTAGAGATTCCTACTATTCCCCGACGGGCGTTGCGCCTTTCTACAATAATATTTCCACAAAACCATTGCTCTGATATTGCCGGATGCATGTGCACAAAATACGCTGGTCTCCTTGAGAGTGGCCTTCGCAAGGATGCGAGCAGGACCCAGTTCCGTGGACTGTCAGGAATCATCACGCCATTCTTGTTGAAGAAGTCTTGGAGATCCACTGACTCACACCTTAAAACAGGCGATTTTTCAGCAACTGCTTCACAGCCAGGAGCGAGCACAGGACGTCCATCAAATACATATCATATATCTACATTGTTTCTCTTTATCTGAGATTTTGATTGATTTTGTATGCACATATCTTCGCACCGGTTCTAAAATCAGGGCAGCAAAACGAAGAAAACATGAGGAAAAAATATGAGATTGACTTCTTTCAAGACTCTCATCATCTGGCACCCCTGGAAGCGCATAGTAGCTCTCAACCGCTGCCTGGATGGCCTTCCTTTCACCACTAGTGGAGCTCAGCTTGCCTGAACCATTGCCGGGAGCAACAACCGAAACAATTTGAACTGAGGCTCTTGAGCCCCCTGAAAGGGCAATGGGATGCCTTGAAACTTGAAACTTTCCCCACGAACATACAAAAGGTGTGACCACTGTTTGCAAACGTTGCAGGCTGGATGAGGGGTGGTTTTGTAGGCTTGAGCGGGCTGCGGATTTCCAAGAAATTGATTGGCTCAGGCGGCTATCATGTGCAAATCTACTTTGTCTCTTGTCCTTTGCAGTCAGGTGATGCTGCATAAGTAACTTGGGGACGCGTAAGCCGTTAAAAAAAACCCTTGGATTTCCAACCATTTCAACGTTGACTTGCAAAGTGACCCACCGGGGTTGACCCAAACGTTGACCCAAAACATCTAAAGTCCAAACCCGCATCAATAACCCCTGTCTATTGACTATAGCCTGACTATTGGTTGGCACCCCCTATGACAGCGGGGCATAAATCCACCTTCAAGGCTTGAGTTGTAGCTCTTCTGCGCTTGTGGCGACATTGGCAGTGAAAGCTGGAAGGTCTGATTTTGCGAATTGTACGTCTTCCAAACTACATTTCTGAGAAACAGGTAACCAGGGAACAAAAACATGGAAACAAAGAACTGGAACCATGTCATCATGTAATGTGACAATGCATGGATACGCATTTGCAAGAACATTTATGATATGTATTATAACTTAAACAACTCATTATATATATATATATTGGACCTGGAATGTTCATGATTTTTCTATCTGTTGATATATCTCAGTATGTCTGTCCAGTGCGCTCATTCATCTGGGTGGATGTTGGTGTCAATCTTTTAAAGACATTGCGAATTTGGCGTGTTTCAGCGCAACGTTTGCCGCTTTGCCACATATCAAGCTGGCGACATGGCAGGGTTGATGCTTGAGCCTTTCATGCAGCGAACGCAATGCTCTTCTGGCTCCAACTTGTGGCGAATCTCTTGAAGAGTCCCAGCTTTTGGTGTTGCGTTTTTTCCTGCCGAACCAGTCAAGGGAAGAAACGTGGCAGCCCTTGTGCCAACATCCAAGATCAAACACGTTGATTGATCCCTTTGTCCAATCATGTGCACAATCCGTTGGAAATGCCGCGCATTTAGCAGGCACTGATGCCAGCTTGGGCTTCGCCGGCTTCGCTTCAACCATCAAAGATTCCCCTGTTCCACGGTCTATTGTGTAGCTGTCCTCTCTGCCTCTTTGAACATCTCCAGTGGAGGGCTGCCTTGTCTGATTGGTAGTTTCAACCCATCAAAAACCTAGGACGTGTATAATACTTGACGTGATACATGTACATATAGTATATTTGATCAATTTGCACGTTTGAATCTCGGCTGGGTCCTTTTGTTCGTCGCCACGAACCGCTCAAGGGCCCTAAAGGTTTAAGCCAAAAAGGTGCGTGACACAGCATTCACAACCAGGCTTCTCTAAGACCATGCGTACGACAGCGTGGAATCACACCCGTCTTATCATCCTCTCTTGGCGGAGGAGGCGGTGGCGGCTTCTTGACCTCAGGCGGTGCTTGCTTCGTGGTCACCACTCTGACAGGTGGTGCCTTGAGACATGCGACGAAGCAGCCTTGGAAGCCTGCTTGTGCCTTGGCGCGCTTGAGCACAGGCGCTCCATACGAACCAGGCTTTTGTGCAACCTTGTTCGTTGGTATTGGCTTGATCTCAATCAGATGAAGGAACTGCTGCAATCTCTCCCCAATTGACGTCTTCTCCTAGCTTCTGCTTGGGGCATTTCATCCACAAATGTACCACACTGTTTACAAAAGAAACGTGCAGTGAACTTGCTACTTCTACGTGGTCCAAATTCTGATGTTTGTGTGTTTCAGGGCTCTGGAAAAACATCCGCACACTTTGTCCCGGTTGAGTGCCCACAGTCCAAACATGTCTTGATCTGAATGTAGGCATTGCTTCCCAGACCTGTGAAGCGGGTGCATTTGCGTGCAACAGACGAAGCTACTTCCAAAGGCAACATGCGTGGAATGACTTCATGGGATTCACCATCAACCTCACAGTTGTCAGTGGCCCAATCCAAAAAGTGTGCCAAACCCTTGCTAGGTGACTTCTGCTCCTTTCCCCATGGGTGATAACCAGGGTACTTATGCAAAACTTCATGGTAAGACAAACCAACATGTTGACCAATCGTGAACTTGCTATCCGACCCATCAGGCAAGCTTTCACTTCCCTGTGCAGAGGCTGGGACACAGGTTCGACGTGCTCGGTCCTTACGGTTGTCACTGACCATGCTGAAATCACCCGAGTCGGCTGATCCACCTGCTGAAGGGGAACGCAGCATGTTCCTTCTCCTGACGTGAACGCACATGCAGAACACCATACTCACCTGCAGACGACTCCTCATCACTGATTGCAAAAGATATCCGACACCAGGCTTGGATCCCTGGGAAATTTGCAAGCAGGATCACCTGCCCAATGGCGGGTGCTTCCACATTGGAGGCATTTGGAACGAACTTTTTTAGCTCTGCCAAACGCTTGGCACGATCCTGTACGCTGAGCTGTGTCCGGAAAATGTGCTTACCTTTGCTTTTGCCTTTGTCCTTGCATTTGAAACCCTTGGTCTTCCCCTTTTGGGTGCCAGCGGCCATGTAACCTGCATAAAGCTGCTGGGCAGCTTCTGCAAGGTCATCAAACCCATCAGCTGGAGCCTCATGCAGTGTCATCATCTTCGACGTAGTCCCACTCAGTGGACTCAGGTGGGCGATGTGCCCATGTTCATCGTAGTGTTCTTCGTATTCACCTTCTCCGTGATATTCCTCTGGCTCATGCCAGGTCTCCTCATTGGCTTTTGTCCGCAATGGGCTGTGCGGTTGTTTCCATACCAGGGCTTCTGCAGTCCTTTGGATTGTCCCTTCTTCTGGGGGTAGTTGGAACTGGACTTACTGTGGCGCAAGGGACCTGGAATCCTTCAAGTGGATTCCCCCATGATGTTCAGGCAGAATGGCTGCACAGTCATCAAACGTATGACTCTTGGAAGCAGTTCTGATCATGAGCTGCTCCTGCTTGGTCAAGCCAACGCTTTCTATGAGAAGCCCGGCACGCATCTGATCGGAAATCAGCATGTTGGAATCAAGCTCTTTCACTTGGCGCCACCATCTGCAGCGTCTTGAGATGAAGGAAGTCGCTGGCTCCCCTGTCTGGCGTGACAAGGGGCCATGCTGCATCTGTCCTACTCGGAAAAGCTCCTTGGCTTCTAGAAACTGCAAAGGAAAAATCATCTTCTTCAGGGTTGCAATCAAGGTTTGAATTCCTCCATCTTTCATGAGGGTCCCGACTCCAAGGTCCTGAGCTGCTAAGTGAGCATCGCCTGTCAGGCCTTCCAGCACCTTCTGCACCAATTCAGCCCTCAGAGAATCAATCTGTCCTGACAGCTGTTCATCCTCGACTGGGCCAGGAAAGCTAGGCGCAGCACGAGATGAAGCATAGTCTGAACGCTCCTCCTCCTGCTGGTCATCTTCTTGTCCATCTTGTCCATCTTGTCCACCTTGTCCATCTTCAGGGCTTCCAGGATCGCTCTGTTCTCTTTGTCTCCTCGGCACTCCCAGCGCATCAGTCGCCTGGGTTCCATCATCTCCTCCTCGTCCAACGACGGGGCTCCTCTCAGCAAGTCCTCGTCCCGGTGAAGTTGACGCACACTTGGACTTCTGTTCCAAAACCTTCTTCCTGATGGAGCTCCACACGCACTCCTGAACTCCCACTCATGGAATCCACTGGGGCTTCCAGAGTAGATGTACGAACCAGACTTGGTCTCTTGAGGTGCCGTGCTAAAGGTCACAGACTCACCTCAATCCTGCAAGGGACATTGATACAGCCTCTTCTTGATCAGCAAAGCTGTGTCGTAGGTCTTTGATCAGCACTAAGCTGTCACACACAAACACACACAATCTCACCTTCCTCGATCTGCGAGCTACCGTGAGAGTCAAATCCCGGGGATCACCCTCCGGAACCTGCTCCGCTACCAGTTTGAATCTTGGCTGGATCAATCTGGATCATTTTGTTCATCGCCACGAACCGCTCAAGGGCCCTAAAGGTTTAAGCCAAAAGGTGCGTGACACAGCAGTCATTCACAACCCGGCTTCTCTAAGACCATGCGTACGACAGCGTGGAATCACACATGTATTATACATTTTACATGTGCATATAATACCAGTAGTACCGCACAAGGCGGTGGCGGAAGTTTCAAAAATAGGAAACCTATAGGAGAGGTTGGTTGTTGTGAATCACGGATGGCAGAGCCAATCCACTGATGGACCGAAAGGTGCTTGAGGTCTCCTCTCTTTCGCTCTCTTTCTCTGACTATCTACCTGCCTACCTATCTATCTTCTATGTATCTATCTATCTATCTATCGATCTATCTCTCTCTCTCTCTCTCCCTCCCTCTTTCATCTGTCTATCTGTCTAGCTGTCTGCCTGTCTATCTGTCTATCTATCTATCTATCTGTCTATCTATCAATCTATCTATATCTCTCTCTCTCTCTCTCTCGCTTTCATCTGTCTATCTGTCTATCTGTCTATCTATCTATCTATCTATCTCTCTATCTGTCTACCTGTCTATCTGTGGTGCAGTGTCATTCAGTGTAATGTAGTGTAGTCTATTGTAGTGTAATTTAAGGTAGTGGAGTGTAGTGGAGTGTAGTGGAGTGTAGTGGAGTGTAGTTGTGTAGTTGTAGTTGCAGTGTTGTGGAGTGTAGTGTAGTGTAATGTAGTGTAGTGTAATGTAGTGTAATTTAGTGTGGTGGAGTCTAGTGGAGTGTAGTTGAGTGTAGTTGTGTAGTTGTAGTTGTAGTTGTAGTGGAGTGTAGTGTAGTGTAATGTAGCAAAGTGTAGTGGAAGGTAGTGTAAAATGTAGTGTAATGTAGTGTAGTGCAATTGAGTGTAGTGTAGTGTAATGTAGTGTAGTGTAAATTAGTGTAGTGGAGTGTAGTGGAGTGTAGTGGAGTTGTGTAGTTGTAGTTGTAGTGTTGTGGAGTGTAGTGTAGTGTAATGTAGTGTAGTGGATTGTAGTGTAGTGTAAAATGTAGTGTCATGCAGTGAAGCGAAGCGAAGCGACATCTGAACCTCCAAACGTGGTCCGAACCCTTGGTGTTTTTAACATTTTGACTTCGAAATGTGCTTCGCGCCACAACGGCGTGCATTTTTTCGACATCTGAACTCCAAAAATGGTCCGTACATTGTGTGTTTTGTACATTTTGACTTGGAAATGTGCTTCGCGCCACAACGGCGTGCACTTTTTCGACATCGCAACTTCCAAAAGTGGTCCGACGCTGAGGTGTTTTGTGCATTTTCACTTCGAAATTTGCTTCGCGCCACAACGGCGTGCGCTTTTTCCACATCTCAACTTCCAAAAGTGGTCCGACGCAGAGGTGTTTTGTACATTTTCACTTCGAAATGTGCTTCGCGCCACAACGGCGTGCAATTTTTCATCACTCATCTGGCCAGCTGGCTCCGCACCCGCCGCTTTGGCGAGCCTACTTTTCGACCCTCCGGAGCCACAAATCATTGGAAAAACACAGTGTTTCGCGACTTTCCTCAGTGTTTCGCGACTTTCCTACCTTTTCGCGCATCTGCATCTTCTTTCTTCTTACTCTTTCTCTTCTACTCTTCTTTCTTCTAATCTTCCTCTTCTCTCTGCCTCTTCCCTGCTCTGCTTTTAATCTGTCCATATTGTCAGAAGTTTGACTTCTAAACTTCCTTCGATCATATATTATAATTAACAATAACTCAATGGGCATCATCCTGAATGGGGCTGAACAACGCCAAATGTTCGAAACCACCAGTTGCAGTTTTGGCACCAGCGCGTGCCCGTTTCATCTCCACCATCTGATGTCTGCTGCGACAGCAACGCTTGAAGCTGAATGATGGCTCATGCTCCCAGGTGCCTGCAACAGGCTTAGCAACTGCTCGGCAAGAGCGCTGGACACATTAGACGGACAAGGGCCAAGCCATAAAATCGTTGACAAAATGTGAGCAAACGAATGCCACAATCGCCTAACAAAGCATTATGAGGTAGCCATCCAAAATAACAAACACATTGACGGGGGATCACTAAACATAACGTAACATGCCCAGGCAGGATTTGATGTCTGAAAGTTTTTCATTCGCGCCTTCGTCCCATCCAGCCTTCTCAGTAATACAAGGCACTGGCACCGTAAAGCAAGAAGTACAGGTACTAAAAAACAACTCGTCCAGCCATAGTTCGCATGACCTGTTCTTCCCAAGCAGGAGCTATTTCTTTTGAACCTTGCGGGAAAGGTCTTGCTGTCAGAGACAGAAACCACAGAAGACAGGCATAGAATAGTATAGCTTAATCTAGCTGTGACCACCCTTAAGAAATATCATATTGAGATATTGTTTTACGATTTTCACCAGCAAGTCTTCCTCAAAATGATCAGTTTCTGTCAGTCTGTCATTGTTTGAAAGGCTCCACTTGAACATCCGTGGCCTTTGCGCGGCCGTATAGAGGGGCCACATCCCATCGAAATACACAGCACCTCATCGCAGCTGACGGAAAGCCACCCGGGAACTAATCGGCTATGAGTCAAAATTGGGCTACCACATGGTATCCACAGAAAGCCTACCATGTTGAACCTTAATATCATTAAACCATATTAAACCGTCCATTTTGGGGAGGTGTTTTTAACGATGTTGACCAACATCCATATGGGTGTTTCTCGAAATGTAGTGCCCCAAAGCAACTAGCTTGCCCATGAAAATGTCTTCAACATTACCAATCACTTGGATGATAACTTGAGTCCGATGTCCCCCAATATCCCCCAATTTTCGAACACCTCATGACAGCTCCATTCCATGTGGGTTTTGTCACCTGACAAATTATTTCCCTTTGTTTCCCCTAAAAATCGATCAACATCTTCCCCAGAAATTGGGGTATCTGCTAGGACCGAGGTGCGGCCCCATCATGACCCCCCAAAAGAAGGTCGCCAGAATCATCCTCTGCAAAAAGGTCCCAGAGCCGGATGGAGCAATCCTCACCTGCCAAGGCTTTTTCAAGATGTTGAAGAATAAACAAAATCATGGGCAGTATATGGCAATACCATCCAGCATCATCCAATATGCTCCAATATCATCCAATATGATAATATGTATCTACTATATATTATATTATATATATAAGGGTTAAGCATCAAAAATGTGATAATGTGACAAACAAGAAGCCTGACATCAATGGATTGGTCTTGTTGGGGAAATCTACAGGAAAGTCGCCCAAGTTGCTTCAAATTTGGCCGCGAAAAATGGGTCAGGATTGGAGTTTGACTGACTCTAGTCTAATTTGCTCCGCTGGGTGGTTTGGAATTGTGGTGATATTCCACAAATTTCCACAAGGTGATTCTGAATCTTTTCCCGAATAGAGAATCCCCAAATCCCCAAACCATCAACTCCGACTCCGAAATTTACAGGAAAGCCCCATATTTCATGGGAAAATCTATGGTTTCCTGTAGATTTTCCCTTAAACCAATCCATTGATTGGTTGATGCTGGGTGGAAAACTGTAAAAATGTGCCAACAGCTGAGGTTGCCACTTCCAGAAACTGCCAGGCCGGAACTCCAATCAACACTACAGGAGGTCACTCCTGTCATCGCCAAACGCAGAAGGCAGCCAAGGACAAACAGAAACTGGACCAATACCAGAATATGAAACATAAAATTAAATACTTAATGAACATCTGTCAGTAAATTTACTCATCACCATTCGGAAAACCAATCTTATCCACCATGTTTTTTTAAAATTTCCCTGTCTGAAAGCCCAGACCTCGCTTGTGGCCTTCAAACTCTTGGATGTAGTCCTCAACGGGCAATGCACGTTGCACGAACTTCGAAGGACACCACCCAACACCCAGCAGCTTCACATTGCTCTCAAGTGGAAAAAATGGAAAGTTTCTATAAGGATACTCTAAAACTGGAATTTCTATATGGATAGTTCCTTTGATGTTACTCATGGAAAGTCAATTTGGGAATTCTATAACATCATCCCTGCAACGACGACACCAATGCCGTACCACATATCTGATCAAGACATATCAAGACACCTGGGAATCGATAGGCCATAGTCGCAAGGATAGATCGAAACTCCCAGTCAACAGCTGTTGCGACTGCCAATCCACCTCCATGCACCTCCGAAGCGTTGCCCATCAATCACTGCATCATGGCAACCATCATATCGACTGCCCTTGAAACACTCCAAGAAACATGCTCGTCATCTGGGATCCTCAGTGACTCAGCCTAGGATGAAAACAATATACAACCATAGTCTGGTTGGTGGGAACCAGTTAGAACCACCAGAGATAACCAGAGCTACTCACTCGGCTGGACACCTCACTGCATCTTGGTGCGCTTGGAACTCCTGTAGACAGCAGCTATCCTGCAGGGACCAACGCCGTACAAGGCCGTCCTGGCCACTGCTAAAGGCATCTGGAAAGCTCATGGCTACCTGAGTCAAGCAGGTTGGCAACAAAGTCAGGATGGGTGCAATGATGATCATGCTGAATCATTGAACATATATTATATAAATTGAATCTATTCTGATCAGACTGCAAATGCTCGCACACCAATTCCATACGTGAATACTTGGAGAGAGATATAGAGGGCGAGAGAGAGAGAGAGAGAGAGAGAAAAAAAACACATATTAATTATAGAACATGTACATATTAAAACTTGGTTTTCAAACTATATGATGCTATTTAGTTGCCAAGTATGGACCCAAGCAAGGGTCACTTCTTGACCGTGGAGTAGCATCTTTCAGAGTCGAGCAACAGTCCATACAGCACCTGTATGACCATCCATGGTGAGGCTACAAGAAGCCTCAGTGGCGATCTGGGAAGCCCAATGGTTATATGAATTACATCAAATTGGTTTATATTTTTTCTTGATTTTTCTTGATTGTATTGACATGGTCTTAAGGCCAATGGTTTATTTTATTAGTTGGTTCTTCCTCCAACTGGGGATGGCTTAGAACTATCAAACATGTATATAATCTATCGATCTATATATACTATATATTATAATATTGCATAGTTCTTACCCATGGTTGGTAAGAATTGGGGATGGTCTATTGCTGGGTTTATCACATAGACTTCGCCCAAGCATGGACTTGATTCTCCAAGAAGCCGTAGGCACATCCCAAAGCCTGCGCTACATCCGCAAGCATGGACAATTGGACAACGAAGGGAAAATTAGAGGCCATGAACTGCTTTGGATATCTGCAAGTGCCTTTCTTCTTTGAGGCACTGGTGAGGTAATGGCCCATCTTGGAGCACAGTGCAGGAAATGATTCATTATCTATGCCTTCAAATGGTTCTGGTGACACTAAGTCACAGAACCCGTGCCTACAAGATTTGAAACTCTGGCTGTTTAAAACTCGCAAATTTGAGTTCCTAGGCGCTGGTAAACACTTTATGAACACCCATGTTTATCATGTTTAAGGCATGGGAAAATGGAGATATGAGCCGGTGAGCCGTGACGAACTCACCATCCCCGTGGGTCGTCACCTCAGTGTCCCATCACGTGCTCCACTGATGCAGTGCCCAGCAGTCCAAGCCATAGCGATGCAGCAAACCCAATCACTATGACCACAGAAACGAGCCGCCGCCTAGCGAGTTACCAAGCCACAAGCCGAAAAGACAGAAGAAACACTCTTGACCTTTGAACTGCAACTAAAATTTCAATAGAAAACCACTATATACCACTATTTTATTAAAATTATATATATATTATCTTATCTTCTCTGTGATGCTGAAACGGAATTTGAATCGAAGCAGCGGCCAAATGACGACTAGGGATTGACTAGGGAACTTCCAGACTTCGAAGCACTTTCATCACCAAACCTCCTGGTTTGCGGCCAGGATTCTCAGAGATGGATGGCATTTCATCCTATATTAGTCCATCTGCTAGCCTAGTGGATCAATGTAATCCCCATTAAACATCATTAAACCAGGTGGTACACTTCGTGGTACACCCTTGGACATCAAGAACCACCATCCCCATGCTACTCTTCAATCACCAGCTGCTTCAACAAACCACCGCCTCCCCGGTGTCGAGGTCCCATGCAATGATGCTACGATCGAAACTGCCACTGATAGCACGCCGCTGCTTCCAATCCTTTTTAGCACATCGGGATGCCAGTGGACCCACAAACGGGTGGTCATTTAATTAGCATCAAACCATAAAATGTTTAATGGTTGGTGGTTTTAACCATCTTGAAAAATATTAGTCAATGGGAAGGATTATCCCATATATCATGGAAAAAATGTTCCAAACCACCAACCAGATAAAATGTTTAGATAATGGTTCATGATTTTAATGCACGCCAATGTAAACAACAGTTTTTGTAATTTGCCATGCATCTAAATTTTACTGGGTGCATGGGCACATCTTCCACATCTTCCCAAAACTATTTGATAAAAACAGATGCTGCACAATTATATAAATACATGTGTATTGCATATCTATATAATCATATAAATCTTTGTGTGTGTATGTTTCTATAAGATGCCATCTTCAGGGGGTCGTCCCCAGACGGTTGTGAAGATTTTTCTTGGATACAACCCACCGAGGTGAATCGGCGAAGCAATACTACAGTGGTAAATGGTCCAACAAAAAACTCCGTCAGTTACTCATTATGAACATACATCATATTCACTGTAAAAGATATGTGTGAGATACTCTTTTTTTTTTGCGGGACATATATCTATTCCTTTGCCTGCAAGTCTTCGGCCACCATATGCCTGTCACCTATTTACGGGTGCCGATCACATGTCCAAGACACTACTTCTACACAGCGCACTGCGTCGTCATGTCCCCGGAGGGTTTTTTGAACCTGCAGCACGCAGCTCCTTCAAGCAAAACCAAGCTGAGCCTGTCCTTTCACCTCTCTTCGTCTGAAGTCAATCGTCCAAAGGACCTAATGTTTTAAATCCAATGATAAGCCTTTCCCGCCCCATTTTACCAGAAATGGTTGGGACATGTTGGGATCTTTAATGGTATGGAATTTTGCGAACCTAAAATACAATCAATAGACATGGGAACAATCCCCAATTCCGTCAGGATTACCAATCCTGTTCATGATGGTTGGGACATGTTGGGAATCCCTACTAGTCAAAGGTTTCAATAGAAATTATCACTACTCAACAATCCCCAGATGTATTACTTCAATAGGAACAGGTGTACTTTTGGGTTTACCAATTGACACGTTGTCTGAGGACAGCACCTTCCACTCCGCCAAGTCCCACAGAATCAAGCGGCGGTCGCTGCCGCCACTCCTCGGTAAGCCATGGCTAGTAGGCCCTAAGGCCCCTAATGAACAGATGGAGGTTTCCTAGAATGGGGGTACCCCCAAATCATCCATATTTTTATCATGTTAAAAGGATTTTCCACTATAAACATCTATAAACTGGATCATTTTGGGGTACCCAAACAGACCCAAACCCCCAGATCTGAGCCATGAGTCTTTTTTTCGCGTACAAGGCCAAGTGGCAATGCTTGTGAGCCTGCCCAATCCACTGCAACACATAGGATCGTATCCATGTGCCTTGCGACGGGAGCACTCTGACATCCAAAGCATGATCACTCCCGTTTAGGAGCTCCAAGAGAAAAAATGGCGTAACAAGTTCTCTCTCCGGCGCCTGTTGCAGCTAAAACATGCTAAAACATGTTTTACCAATTCTTAATAACTTGGGCCTCTGGCACGCTGCCGAGCGACCCCTGCAAGCTGCCAATGCACCTCCCACGTCGAAAAGTTTCTCGCAGCCGGAGAATCGAGTCCTGTGAGCTCACCCTTCCGTCGATCTCACATGGATTTCTATAGGTTTCTCACATGGACATGGGTGAAAGTCGGACACTCATCATATCTTGGCGCATCTTGACGCTTTAATGAAACATGATCCAACAAAATGCCCCCAAATCCTATGCTCAACATCTGCTGAGTTCGGGTCCGGGCTGTCCTCTCCAGCAGCCAGGAGTCGATGTTTCTGCCAATCCACTGCAAGAGTTGCGAGGCGGCCAAGGTCCAAAGTTTGCAAACCTAGGCAGAACCCAAAGGAACCAACTGGTGCTGTTTTGATTGACATGCAGATCATGCAGGATCCAACATAAGAGATTTGGCAATTGCATATTTCAGAAGTGTGTTTTTTTCTCTGAGGTAGTGGCATGAATTGTCCCACCCAATTGGTGTTGGATGCTGTGTGAATTTTTCTGTGTTGGGCGTGGCAATTCCAAGTCAATTGCAAAGGGTGCCAAATTGAAATAAACTAACAACAAAAGGCATGGGGTAAACCTAGTTATAAACCATACCCCAGTATGACTAGCAATGGGTGGCATAAACGGTCGCCAATGGGTAGTAGTGTTATGAATTATCTTAATTTATCACTTAGTTTACATGGGTTTAGCATGGGTTTACTGTGGGTTCACCAGCAGAATCTGCTGCTTGCAGCTGGAAAACAACGCCCCCGGCACAAGTCCCAAAGTTTCACACTGCGCCCGGCCGCAGTGACAGCCAAAGCCAAAGGCCAGTTGACCTCAAGCACGACATCGAGAGGCTTTGCCAATTTTTTTCCTGCAAAATTAGTAGATTTTGCATGATTTTGCCATAAAAACTGCGGCGATTTGCTATAAAAAAATTGGTGTTGGCCAAGTCGGTTGCAGCGCGATCCCAGAGGCACAAATGGAGCTGACCAAGCCGCAGGAATGCCCCAACACCTTGGAGGAGGCCGACTCTTCCTGATGAAATTATATGAAATTGCCATGAATTCGGGTATACCCTTACTTCTTGGAGCCCAAATCCTGGGAAGCCTGCCAACCCTGAATATGGCTTTGCTCAAATAAGAGATGACATAGATCAGTCCCTCTGTGTGCAACTTTGGGGCATCAAAATGGAATAGTTGCTATTGATTTTGCATGTGTGTATGTACCATATGAATCCATATGACCTATGTAAAATCCATGAGCTTCAGCCAAGCCGCTCGCAAACACTGACCCATGGTCAAATTCCAAAACTTCACCTCCCCATCCTGCGACAGGCATTGGCCCCCCATCAATCTCTGGCATCAATTTCACCTAACGAAGAGTGCTGTGCTAAAGTGCTGAGTCTGTCACTTTTTGTCTGAAAAGGGGATGTCACGATGTCACTTTTTTGCCCATTTTCCCGCCTCTCCGAAGGCTCCGAAGGTTAGAGCACTACGGCCTGACCAGTCCACTTCCAGGCACTTCACACAGCCTACCTCAAAGGCTTTGTCGGGAGTCTGTGTCTCCTTCGTCTGGTAGCAACCTCGGGATGTTGGGTAAATATTCGGAGATTCTTAGAGGGATCCGCATGGATTCCCAAGTGACCATGGATTTCAATACTCAAATACTTGGATGATTTGGGGGTACCCCCAGTTTGTAGAGACATTGAAAGACATTGAATGACATTGAAAAGACCCCATCTACAGAGCCAAACAATGAAAACATGCCCTGCCTGCACTTGTTGATTATTCTCTGCTGGGACATCTAAGACTCTTTTTATAAATGCCAAGGCATGTTGGAATGAAATGCTGGACATCAACCATTTGATTATTTGGCCGCACATTTGAGGCCCTAGCTCCAGAGGTATAGAAGACCGTCAGGAGACGCAAGTGCAACTTCCGATAGATCGAGTTTCGCGGACCTCGGACTTGGGAGAGAGAGGCCGAGTTGAATAAAGCGAGATGGCCATGCTCTGCAAAATCATGAAGCTGTTAATAATAATCTGTAATGCCGTGATCAATATATATGAGGATTCCTCAAAACGACAATCACCGGAGTGGTTGGTCATTCTTGACAGGGTTTCCCCAATGGTTAAGAGGATGTTAAGAGGGGTACTCCAATTACTCAATTTTTTCAGCATTTTAACAGAAAATGATGAATGTCCAACCGATCATGCCATTGATCATGTCACGTAAATCTGACATAAGTTACGAACCTATTCACCAAGCTATCATGACGTGCCCAGCAGCATGCAGGTCGCTGGCATCCCTGCCACACAACTTTGCAAGACTTGGAAAGGGCTGAGATCCCAGAGTAAAATGCTGCCATCTGAACAGCCAACCAGCGCTTGCAGGCAGCTCCAATTCACCTCGCGTGGATCGAATGGTATATGATTCTGGGATACACGGGGGAAACCGACCACCACAATTGACAATTCAGTATAATATGTTTTGTCCTATTTACTTACATACCTACATTTTCATATAGTATCTATCTATCCACCCGTCTACCTGTCAATCTGTCTACCTGTCTATCTGTCTATCTGTCTATCTATCTGTCTGTCTATCTGTCTGCCCATCCATCCATCCATCCATCCGTCCGTCCGTCCATCTATCTATCTATCTACCTATCTCTCTCTCTCTGTCTGTCTGTCTGTCTGCCTGCCTGCCTGTCTGTCTGTACCCATATATGCCCATATATATATATATACATATATTATACCCATATATACCCATATATACCCATATGCCCATCCATCCATCCATCCATCTATCC
>CAMXCT020000649.1:54307-169307 GCA_947184155.2 Cladocopium goreaui | reverse complement strand
AGTATGGTTAAATGATAGGGTTTAGCGCTTCATCCCAGAGCAGCAAAAGGGGGCAAACATGGGTTTCAATCCAGCGTGTCCTTATTCCATACCTATATATGCCACAAGAGTCGGGCCCCGAACTTCAGGCCCCGAACAGGGTGCCCCCAGACAACTTTGTAGCAAAGACATGTACGTAGAAGCACATGTACGTGAATTCTGAATATGTAATCAAATGTTTTTTGGCATACCTGTGCCACAAGAGTCGGGCCCCGAACTTCGGGCCCCGAGCTTCGGGCCCCGAACTTCGGGCCCCGAACTTCGGGCCCAAACAGAGTGCCCCCAGGCAACTTTGTAGCAAAGGCAGGTAGAAGCACATGAATGTGAACGATGATGATGTAATCAAACGCTTTTTGGCGTACCTATACCACAAGAGTCGGGCCCTGAACTTCGGGCCCCGAATCGGGTGACCCCCAGGCAACTTGTAGCAAAGGCATGTAGAAGCACATGTGAACTCTGATGATGTAATCAAATCTTTTTTGGCGTACCTGTGCCACAAGAGTCGGGCCCCGAACTTCGGGCCCCGAACAGAGTGCCCCCAGGCAACTTTGTAGCAAAGGCACGTAGAAGCACATGTACGTGAACGATGATGATGTAATCAAATGTTTTTTTGGCATACCTATGCCACAAGAGTCGGGCCCCGAACTTCGGGCCCCGAACTTCGGGCCCCGAACTTCGGGCCCCGAATCGGGTGACCCCCAGGCAACTTTGTAGCAAAGGCATGTAGAAGCACATGTGAACTCTGATGATGTAATCAAAGGTTTTTTGGCATACCTGTGCCACAAGAGTCAGGCCCCAGGCAACTTGCAGCAAAGACATGTGAAAGACTACGTATGTGAGCTTTGATGTGCTGACTCTCATTTCAGATGCCTTTGAGCATATCACTCAGGCATGAAGATGCCCGAGCAAACAAACGTTATCGTTTGAGCGAAGATCAATTCAAGAAGATTGCTTTGTATGATGGCCTGGTCCAGGATGATGATATATTTCCAATGTTTCGGCGGGTGCGACAATGTTCTTCTATGGTGTCTCCCACAAGGACCATCCTTGAATGCTAGATGACATTAAATGACTGCCTTTAGTTATGGACTAGCTTTGCCTTGGCTAAATCCTGAGGATTTAAACGAGGCAGAGGGAAATATGGCGAGGCAACCTGTGTTGACTTGCTGAAAAGAGGCCTGCCTTGCTTAAATCCTCAGGATTTAAACGAGGCAAACTTCCCCCCCCCCCGAATTCCAGACTTTGAGGCGAAAAGTTCGCCTCGTTTAAATCCTGAGGATTTAAGCAAGGCAGGCCTCTTTTCAGCAAATCAACACAGGTTGCCTCGCCATATTTCCCTCTGCCTCGTTTAAATCCTCAGGATTTAGCCAAGGCAAGCTAGTCCATAACTAAAGGTAGTCATTTTATGTCATCTAGCATTCAAGGATGGTCCTTGTGGGAGACACCATAGAAGGACTAACAGCATTCAAGGATAGTCTCTGTGGGATTTGCCCAGATAGAAGGACATTGGCAATTGATTTAGGATTCTATCATCATCCCTGTCGGAGAAAGCCATCGTCAATTGATTCAATTCAAGGATGATCCTGCTAGGAGAAAACCATTGTCATCCGTACAGGTACTGACGTCCCGGGCGCCTTGTAGCTCACCTTTCAGAAGGGACACCAAAGGGGGCTGTGCCTTGCACGCCCTTCACTACTTTCTGATATGGCAATCAGGATCCGGGCCAAGTACCAAACCCGAGGGAAGGCGGAAGCAATGTGGCTAGGGTTGAAAGAAGCTGCATCATCATGCATCCCTGAATTCGGATCACTTCCCCGCTTTCTTGACGACTTGGATCTTCTTTCTTCTCTGACTCTCTCTTCTCTGACACTCTCTCTTCTGACTGCAGGATGAGACTTTGAATGGTGAAGAGCTGATTCCCATTTCCATCTGGGAGATTGACAGTAGATTCTTGTTGCTTCCAGAGCACAGAGCCCGAGACGGAGCGGAAGGCTTGAGGGAAGAGAAGCAGTGGTACCCGGCAACCCGGCAACCCGGCGACCCGGCGACCCGGAGGAGAAAGAATAGAGTAGAGGAGGGAGAGAGAGAGAGAGAGAGAGCAGAGAGAGCAGAGAGAGCAGAGTAACATAGAGAAACATAGAGAAACAAAAGAGGCTGAGAGGAAAGAAATGGAATGAAATGGAAAGAGAAAAGGGGTTAAAAAGACATAAAAAGACTACAGGGAACAAAAAGAGAAAACAGGAAACAAAAGATAATGAAGAAGAGGAACAGATAGAGAATGAAAGAGTAAAGCGGAGGAACCCGGCAACAGAGGAAAAGATCAAAAAGACTACAGGGAACAAAAAGAGAAAAGAGGAAACAAAAGATAATGAAAGAAGAGGAAAAAATAGATAATGAAAGAGTAAAGCGGAGGAACCCGTCAACAGAGGAAAAGATCATGTTAAATATACCATACCCGAAACCTTGCATTTCCTCAGGTTTCCCAAATTGATGTATTATCAAATGGGGGTACACCCCCCCTCCAATACAAAAGTTAAGTCATGGGGATCCAGTGATACTTCTTTCAGAGCGGCAAAGAGGTGCTGAACTTCTCCAGAAAACCCACCATGAGTTCCATGCTCCGCAGAGTCTTGCCGGAGGTCCCACAATCGCATGGCTCCATCAGCAGATACAGCCAACGCCTCTGATGAAACGGGGGGTCGTTGTGCCAAGTGCCAATGAGAACATATCAGAATGCAGTGACTATCTGGTTAATAGCGTTTTCATAGAATCCCTTAATATCATTCAATATATGTCAATATCCTTCAACTACGTCTGGTTTTTCTGTTTTTCTCTCACCTACGGAATTTGCGGTTTGTTTACAGATAGTTGTCATCTCGCACCTGCCGACCGGTCCAGTCCACTTCCAAAGAAACTGTCGGGCTGGCGTGATCCTTGGCCACTCGGACAGGACACCCGAGTCTTCGATGTGTCTGAAGATGCTGTAATGATCTATAATGTTAGTAAAGCAATACAAACCATCATCAAATGTACCAGAAATGGGCGCTATAAATCGCTAGGCTATAAACTATCAATTCTGGGTGGTTTTGTTTACTGCTCTGCTGAGCATACCCAGCGTAGAACTTAAATGTACAAACCTATCCACCGTTTCCACGGAAACCTATGGACGAGCCATCCCCGCATCGCAGCCGAAGAGTCCATGAGTTCCTTCATAACTTCACCACCATCCAAATCCCACAACCTCAGCTGGAATTCTGCTTCCCAGCGGCCTTCCAGAAATAGATCCCTTGCCGAACATCAACATCTCTGAAAAATACCCTGCTAGAATCCTGGTTTCTATGGTTTCTTGATAGAACTATTCTTATTATTCCTCTATTGGAACTTGGAACCATTTATTTTGGATCATTTTGGTCTCTTCAGCTCCGCTCCCAAGAAACAGCAGTGTTTGATCCAAGCCAGCGCTGATTGCCACATTGCTTTCCCAATGCACCGCAAGGCAGGTGACTGCATCGGTGTGCCCTCGCCTCAGATCTACCGAGTGCGCCGTCATGCGCCATCCCACCTCGATTTAATCGATCCAGTCTCTCATGTGTCCAATCTATGATCAATCTGTGTCTATATAATATGTTCTTGTTTGTACCTGTCTGCAAGTAATCAATCAATCAATCAATCAATCAGTCAGTCAATCAATCAATCAATCAATCAATCAATCAATCATTGATCCATCTAATCTCTCTCTCTCTCTCGCCATCGCTATCAGGGAGATCAGCAGTCAAGTTCAAGGTGATCTAATCATATCTCATCTATCTACATAGGTTTACGTACAGTCTCGCCGTACTGTAACACATGACCAAGGATTGTGGGAGGGATTATGGATAATGCATATGGATGATTGTGGCATATTGTCGATTAGGATGATGATGGTATATCAATTATGGATTATATGGATTATGTATATGGATTAGTCCTATTCTTATAATAGAAAGTAATAGTTATAATCATTATCAACATCATTAATCAGATTAGTTCTCTCTCATCAATTAACTATGGATGATTATACAAGTTAATCCATTTGGTATCTTAACTGGTATATTGACTATGGATGATTATGGATTAACTATACTTATGGTATATGATATTAATTATACCATGGATTATAATCATACATAGATTAACCATGGATTCAGTATAGATGATTACAATGATTATACCTGGTCTAACAGTCCAACACATTAATTATGGCATTAATAATAATGGGTTATAGATTATTATACCATAATTAATGGTAATTAATATCCAATAATTATAAATATGATTATTGTAGTATATTGTAGTTAATGGACTATACCATAATAACAATATAATCTGGGTAAATTGAAAAAACACTAACCTGAATAGTTCGGCCATTTGGGGATGACTCCTCTTATTGACCATGATTCAAGGGCTCGGTCGCAGTGAGGTCGTTATATACTGATTATCCAAATTGTTGATGGTTAAATTCCACTAGATCCCATTGAATCACCATTAAATCATATTAAATCATGGAATTTCCCATGTGGAATCACCAAGTTTACTAATACCCTCTGGTAATTTAACATAGCTATTGAAAATGACCATTTATAGTGAATTTTCCCATTAAACGTGGTGATTTTCCATAGTTATGTTAGTTTACCAGAGTGTAACCCATAATCAAGGCTGCAACTGATCCTCAGGTGCCATGTGCTGAGAGACAGCTCCAGGAGGCATCTGCAATTGGCCAGGTCCCAGAGCCTGATTTCGCACAAAAAATGGAGGTTTTTTCATGGGAAACATATGGGAAACATATGGGAAAATCATCTATAAATGTGGATTTATATGGGAAATCTCATAAAAAATACATAAGTCTTGAATGGAAAAATCAGTAGCAGGCCCGTTCTTTGGGCACAAATAATGCGCCACAGCGATTGGTTGGCTGATGATGGCGCATGATTCCTGGGCAAACCCATCTATTCCTGCACACGACCCCAATTCCCTTGAAGAGAACTTGGATTAATTACTCATTCAAATGATATCAAATGCACATAGTGGGACCCTGGCTCAGCAGTTACGGAGTTACTACCCATCCTCCACCTATCAAGCCCTGCTGACTGACTACTCCAAGCTGCTGTATGGAGCGATCAGCACTGCCACTCAGAGCCCGCTCTTGCGGCCAGTTGACGCAAAGACAAGAGACCAACTCCCTGCGCGGGACAGGGACAAAGTTCCCAGTACACCAAAAAAGCACGGTCGAATACATATACGTGTGCATGTATAAATAAATCATTTCCCGATATGGATTATGGATGATAATTATTGATAATTATTAATTATGGTATATCATGGCCATCCCATTATTAATATTATTATATAACATAGTAATTGGGATTCCTTATCTTGGACATAGTAATTCCCTTTTGATGGTGGTATGACCATCAGCTACTGGAACACTGAATCCAAGGGGCGTGTGTCCATGTAAGTCTCGATCTGCTTCACTACTGTGGAGATCCCACAGGATGAGCCTCTGCTGTTTACTGCAGGCAAATCGAAGCTTTGAGTCAATCAAGCGTGCAGCAGTAGCAACCTTTGATTTACTGTTATTTAATTCAAACTTGTCACCCAAAATACCAAAGGCCATCATCATTGCATAAGAGGCACTTCCTATCTCGTCCGCCACTCAGCACCATGCGAGTGAGGGACCGAATCAATGTCAAACGTAGCACAGCCTGCCAGAAAAACAAACCAATCAACGCGACTAATGGGAGTTTTCCTATGGTTTCCTGAAATGGGGTACCCGAAATCATCGAAAATTGTCTACAGATTATTCAGATTTGAAACCCACGGGTTTGGGGATCCCCAATTTGGGAAACCTCCTGCGAGTTAACCTCTGGAAGCAGTTGATGGCGAAACTACCGCTGCCTCATCATTGGGGAGACTGCGCAGGGCAATGCAATCATCCAATACTTCTGATTCCAAGGCGATAATCTGATCCTGTCGCAAGTGGCAGTGGTGGCATGTTTGCATCCACAATTTCTTTCCAAACACGTTTGACAAGTTTTAATCGCTACTGACTATCATTTACTGCTTTCAATATCTTTAAAAATCTCTCCGAGACCCGGCCCAAGTACGCCGGGCGCGCCTGCGGTGGAACTCCTTGCGGGAAAGGCAGTGTCGGGATGGAAATACGACAGAAATCGTCAGTTTGGTGGGGTGGATTCCGCACAGTGTGTTGGACTCTGGTCACTATTGAATCATTATTGATATCTATTGGATCATTGGGAAATTCCACACGCAAATATGGCCGCGCAACATGGGATTTTTCACCACTTTGCAAAAGCTACTGCTGAAAGTTGGCCAACTTCCTCAAACTTGTCCAAGGGACTAGCCGAAAAGGCAACTTGTGTAGCCAAGCTTCCACAAATTGGCTCCAGCTTTGACTTCAGATCTGCCACGGACAAGTTGAGCTCAGGGAAATCTTTTTCCTAGGTGTCAGCATGATGATTTCCTAGGTGGTCAATGTCTTCGGAGTTTTCAAGGTCTGCAATATAAGGTGAATCATGCCTTCAGAAACAAAATAAAAGTTGCAAAACTGCATTGCTCCAAGATTCGTACAAAACAGCGCCACTGACGTAAGCAACAACCACTGGTGCCATGAGAGGTCATGGCCTTTGTCTACACATTTTGTCAGTGCTAGAATGGCACTGTTCTGATTAGATGTTGTCTAGATTTAGTCATGTACAATGAATAATTATCAGAACCATCTACTTTTGTTTTCAAACGTCGGACCTTTTCTCGGCTGCCCGCGGCATCTACAATTATGATATCATGTTCTCTCATTTAGTCATGATAGTAGATGGAAATCCTATGGCGCATCTACATAATCTACGCTCAGTTGGATGGCAGCCGGCTGAATTTGTGCTGATGTGCCACCGTGCCCAAGTGCTGAACAGCTCGGACATCAGCTTCAACCATCTCAACCCCCAAAAACTGCGATGCGTTCAATGCACCATGCGCCAACATCCAGCCAGTTTGGTCGCAGTTTGTTTCATCTTTTTGCTTCCTTCTGACTTCAACCAAAAACAACATGTGTCTTAACTATCGCCAACCGGTCACCGTCGCCGTTTTTTTTGGCTCTGTTCGGCTTTTAAGATGACTAACGGGTCTGCTGGTGCAGCCTTGAAGAAACGCGACGGAAACGTTCTGATCTAGCCCCACTTTCAGGCCTTGACCAGGGAACGGTATTTTTGTTGGCAACCGCACATTAGTATACATTAGTTGCCTCTGGAACGTCAGCGCAAGCAATTTGGGGGAAAACTGAGACTTCTGTAGGAGCTACTGGCAACATATGGCAAACTAGTAACAACTAGTCGCCCACAATTGACACACTTCAGAACGGGAGGATCTGCACGATCTGCACGTTCTATTTGCGCTCTCCTTAGACGTGGGCTTCCGACGAAAGCAAACCCGTGCAACACAGACTGTCTCCATCTGCAACCTGAGCCATAAGCGTGAGTTTCAAATGCCTCCAGAAACACTTGACCCCATCATGACCCCATCTTTAACCAGGTCAGGCTCGTTGCGAGCGTTTGAAGGACACCTTGTAATCTACCTCATAGTAACCTCAGCAAGGCAGAACTTGTTGCAGTGTAATTCTTTTGGAACTTTGGAACGCATTGACTGACTATACAGTTGTGAAAGCCATTCAAGAGGTCAGTTACTTCTGACTGGCCTATACCTCATTATATTGACACACGGTGACACTACATTTCGACTGCTCCGGAATTCATTGGCTTTCCGCCCACCTGTTTGAGGATCTCCTTTCATTCGACATAGTTCCAAAGAATCCGCTGTGACCACGCCCAGCTCAACAGTTCGAAGGGCCTTCCGACAATTCAGCCGTGCTGCTGGTGGTGATCGTGGTGGTGGAGGTGGGGACTGTGGTGGGGGTCGTAGTCGTTGGTAGCGGAGGAGGATGAGGATCGTGCCTATGATGAGGACTATGAAGACTGTGATGATCAGGAATTATGAGGATCATGAACCTTGTGAGCATCATCATGAGTATCATAAGTGGCATGCATAAGCACCATGAGTACGATGAGAACCGTCAAAGTCATGAAAACCAGAAACAGCATGGAAAACATAGGTGAGCAACCAGCATGATCTAGCCATCCGGTCCTGCCAACAGCTCTCTGGAATGCGAGCTCCATCATGTGCTCGGCTGGTCTTGGCCAAAGTCATGTGTGGCTGAAAGCCTGGGAACACGTGTGGCAATTTGTCTCTCAAATTGAGGTGACAGCACCTCAGCATACCACAGTTACTGAATGGCATTGTGTATCATGTTGTCGTATTTGGTCCTTTGGTCATATTTGGTCCACCAAAAAAGGATAAAAAGGTGGCAGGTTCTTGATGGTTCTTGATAGTGATGGATCTTCACCAGCTCAAATGCTCCCTCCAAGCACTTCTACACCGGCGCATTTGACTGGTCAAGGCACAGTCTTCCTCCTCCAGGCTTGGCACAGTGGTGTGCAGCATGTACATGATCCAACCCTTTTGTGAGACAAACAAACAGAGAAGAACAGATAGGACTAGATAAAATCAAATACATAGCATGCATTAATATCTAACATTATCTAACTATGTATATTTTTGTATGAATATGCATTGGCATACGTATGACTCACATGACATGTCACCTGTCACAACATTCACAATTCCATACCTTATCTATACAACAACATTGCTATCAGTTCTATCCATGAAGCCCCTCCTCCGTGGCAATGTCAGCGCCAGCTTCAGGAGGCCTGACTCTGTTCTTGCTGCTGAATTGGAACTTAATGGGGGGAAAAACAATCATCTGACTGGCATAAGCTTACAAAACGAGGCAAAGCCTCAGAATTCTGTTTCCAATTTCCTGTTGTTGCATCACTTGGTATAATATGGTATAATTATATATTGAATCTTTCAGGCTTTCAGGGTCGACCTTTTTTTTAGGCGTTTAGATGAAGAGCATATACCAGCGGACGCAAATGAGTCTCTGATCATGACTGGTTGGTGGCATATGGTGGCATACCCATCGCACAAATATCACTCAATGTTGATCACTTTTTTCAGAGATGGAAGAACAATACATGCATTGAAACCATCAGCCAAACATAGACGTCATATCTAAATTCGAAAGCTGGTTCAGTCTCCATTTTTGCTTGAGAAATGTCGACAGAGCCAAACAAAAACAAGCAATCAAATGCCCAAAGTTTTTAAACATCCAATCCCATCAACCGTTGCTAAAGGTATAATTCTCTAAATCAATATAAATCATCGTCATTGCCAAATATTCAACACAGAAACCATCCCTTAAATAGTGGATGAAACATGTTTTTCAACCACCTAAATTGGGACCATACTGTACCATGTTTTTTTAGGGATGGGATGATGGTCCCACATGGTCCCATCCCACGGCGGCGAAGGATGGCGAAGGCGCCAAAGCAGACGTCCCGTTTTGATCTCAACGGCTTTGGCGAAAAGCTCGGTGGGGATGTGGCCACACTCGTTGCCGCGGCTCAGCACCTGGGAACGGTGCTAAGTGGAGTGAACGACGATCACCGTTGAAGGAGAACAAAAAGGGAACAAAAACTACAAGATATATATAAATATATATACAAGATATTTTACAACATATTCCACAATTTATAGGGATATAAATGATATATATTAACCTACAGTTTTATCAGAATCAGAATCACCAGGCTCCTTGAACTTCGAAAGGGTGAAGTCGTGACAGGACTTTGTGCATGGGCAAAAAGTTTGGCTGCCGAGGGGCCACATCATTGGAAGAACGGAAGAGTTTGATTCCCATGGCCAAGGCTTTTGGCACATCCAGGTAGATGGCCACTGTACAATCTGCAGCAAAATGAGCTATGGAGTATTGTGGAGTGTATGTTCTCAACAAATCCTTGGGAAGATTTTTGAAGATGTTCCTTAAACATCTTAAACCTTCATGGTGGAGATCAGTTGTAGCAAGCACACAAGGTTGAACATGCAGCATGCAGCGTTCCGGAGCTGAACAGGGTGCATCTTGAGCATACTCACTGCAAGTCCCAAATGACCTGCTTGCTACGCCAGTATCTCTCGTCATTCAATCACGATGCCTTGACGCATGCCGCTGATGACAGTGCGAGAGCCGACCTGCACGGGAATATAAATGAATAAATAGATAACTAAATAAATAAGTAACTAAATAAATAAATAAGTACTTATTTACATATATACTCACTTCTGATAACTTAGGAGTTGTGGAAGCCTGTTTTTTGCCTGTTTTAAGATGATGACATAGGACAAACCAAGTCGTCACAAAGTTTGTTCGCCGAGACTTGGGACCTTAGCGTGAAAAGTGCGTTTGGCCTGTGACATACACATCACATCAGAGCTCCTTGGTGACATAGGACATGTCACTGTTTCTGGGACACATGTCTCATGTCATGTTTTTTCATATGTAAAACATGCACCTGAACTAGAAACGGACGAACGTTTTTTGGGGATGGTTTAGGGTGGAATGGCGCTATTGCTGTGTGGATGACTCAGGACTTGTGTGTATGTTTGGTGGATGAAGGATTCCATGCTTATCCAGCATTGCACATCAAATCATGCCAAATTGTGAGCAAAACTGGATGACCTGGGAATTCTTAATTTGGTTTGCCAGCAGGTTGGTACATCAGGAAACCTAAGACCGTGAAGAGAGAAAATGCATGACTTGGGAGTTGTGCGCACTTCGTGTCAGGGATGCAGGTCATGCATGGTCATGCGTGATCTTTGTTTGTTTGTGGTAAGTGCTTTGTCATCATATTCAAGCACAGGCAGGAATTGCGCGCGTCTAGTGTCAGTTGATATTTTTCAGCTTTTGGCAAGTCCTATGTCATCGTTTTCAAACAAAACATGCGGGAGTTGCGCACACCTTGTGTCAATTGAGAAGGGCCCTGTTCAATTTTAGTGATGTCAGGTAGTGTCTGATCCTTTTTTTTGGTGTTCGGCAAATCCTATGTCATCATTTTAGCACGTTCTGAAATTGTGCACACCTCGTCACCTCGTGTCAATTGATAAGAACCCCATGAGGTGATATCAGGTCATGCGTGACCCTTGTTTGTTTGTGGCAAGTCCTATGTCATCATTTCCAAAACATGTGGGAGTTGCGCGAAGGATCCCATTTAGTGATGTCAGGTCATGTTTGACCCTTTTTGGGTTTTGGCAAATCCTGTTGCATAATTTGAAAACATGTAGGAGTTGCACGCACCTCATGTCAATTGAGAAGGATCCGATTTAGTGATGTCGGGTCATGCGTGATCTGTTCTGTTTTTTCACAATTCCTATGTCATCAGTCTAAAACATGCCACACAAAAAATCAAAAACACAAAACAGTTTCCACAACTCCTATGTCATCCGAATGGCATATATTATACTTTTATATTATACCTGGGTATTGTTAAGAATATATTCAGTTCTAATGACTTGAGACAAGTCGGCGATAGGTGGCTGTTCCACTTGTCCCAAGTCATCAATTTTTCCCCATTTTTTTTTGACCAGAAACTTTCCCAAGTCATCAGCCCAAACTCACACCATCACAAGATTTGATAGTCTCCGAAAAAACGGCCGTCCGTTTTTCTGAGAGCCATATGTGATGAGTAAGTAGGAAACATGACCGCACATGACATGGGAGTTGTAGGTCTCAGGTGCATATGCAAAACTGCATCGCACTGCTGCTATTATTATCGACCTAAGTTGCCATTTGTCGCAACGGTTGCTGGTTTTAAGTCCATGGGGCGAACGCATTGCGACGACAGTGGGTCTTGTGGCTGAAACTAGTTGCCATTGGGCTCAAAAGTTGAAACTTGGCATTAGGAAGATGGACGGTGATCAACAGCCCCGGAAGAGGTGTCGCGTGAAGACACCTGAAGGGAGATCAAGGAAGAGAGTCTGGTCCCGAGTTTGGTGTGGGCACATGAAGTTTAAAGTTAAGGGTGTGCACACACACACACATAAACACCAGTGATTTAGGACTTGGGCTTAAGTCCTAAGTCACGGGTCCCTAATATAGGACTAATGAAGCTGTTGACGCTCGGGATTCTGCAATTAAGCGGCTGCCTGCCCATCGCTGTGCACATCCCCACGCACAACTTGTTGGACAGGGCAACTGGGTGCCTGAGCCCAGAGCACCACAATCATGAGCGAGAGAGAGAAAGAAAGACCGAGAGAGAGAGAGAGAGCGAGAGAAAGACCAGACTCTCTTCCTTGATCTCCCTTCAGGTGTCTTCACGCGACACCTCTTCCGGGGCTGTTGATCACCATCCATCTTCCTAATGCCAAGTTTCAACTTTTGAGCCCAATGGCAACTAGTTTCAGCCACAAGACCCACTGTCGTCGCAATGCGTTCGCCCCATGGACTTAAAACCAGCAACCGTTGCGACAAATGGCAACTTAGGTCGATAATAATAGCAGCAGTGCGATGCAGTTTTGCATATGCACCTGAGACCTACAACTCCCATGTCATGTGCGGTCATGTTTCCTACTTACTCATCACATATGGCTCTCAGAAAAACGGACGGCCGTTTTTTCGGAGACTATCAAATCTTGTGATGGTGTGAGTTTGGGCTGATGACTTGGGAAAGTTTCTGGTCAAAAAAAAATGGGGAAAAAATTGAGGACTTGGGACAAGTGGAACAGCCACCTATCGCCGACTTGTCTCAAGTCATTAGAACTGAGTATAGATAGATAGATAGATAGATAGATAAGATAGATAGATAGATAGATAGATAGATAGATAGATAGATAGATAGATAGATAGATAGATAGACACATAAAGCCAACAACATGCAAATGGTACATGATGGTACTACATGGTACTACCATCTGCTAATTTAACATAGTTTTCTTTGCAAATCACAATTTATACGGAGTAAATCATCCAGAAATGGGCCATTCTTTCACCCTATTAGGCCTCATGGGGCACGAAGTGAATGTGGTTCCGCCCCATGGGTTTCAACCCTTCACGCTTGATGGCTGGCCAAACGTCCACGTAGCTCTTCTTCTTGTGATGCCAGCGCTTCATGTATGTGCCATGAATACCTTGGCGGCTGGCCGCCCCAAATCATCCCAAATTCACCAGATTTCATGATGGTCATCTGGAAGTATGAGCTTGGTAGCCATGCTACCACTCAAATTATTCCAGGTTGCACACGGGAAGCTCCTGGGAAGACGAGATGGGTGTCAGCAGCTCACTGTCCACCACCTCACTGACGTGGTGACATGCCGATGATATTTCATGTGTGCCTCACCCAGCTTGCCTCCTTCATCTTGTGCCCTTGGTTGGCTCGAATCCGCTTAATGCCCTTCTCGAGCCACAGGGAGAAACGCTGCTTGTCATTGTGTTTCACTTCTCTTTCCACATCTGCCCTTAGGACAAGTTGGCTGGGAAATCCTTTGGAACGAGGAGAATAGTGGTACCCTCAGGCAGTGTTCGGGATGCTCCTGGGAAACCATGAGCATTTTCCTGCCAACATCAGTGCAAGAAGATATACCATACCCATACATTCGGTGCCGTTTCCGCTTCTAAACTTTGGCGCTTTTTACACATCTTCGTCTTCACCACACCCATCATGACCCATCGTTCAATAGTTTGGTGAGAAACCTACGGGAAAAGATGTGTCCTTCCGTCCAAAATGATCGAATTTCAAGGCATTCTTCAGTTTCTTGTAGATGTTTATCAGTGTTTCTCACATTTTTTCAACCTGAAACCACTGACCATGATCTTCTGAAGAGAACCATCCGAAATCGCTGCCAGGCATCTCTCCAAAGCCATTGTTTCTGAAGAAGGACAACGCAACCAAGTCCTGCAGCAACAACCCAACTGAGATGCCAACTACTGAAAAAGCTCATGGTTCACTGGTTCCACTTGTGGGGAAAATATGGATCTTAAAATGAAATAAAATGAATGTATGCAAACTGATAGGAAACCAAAGGTTCTTGAATGGAATTATGTTTAAGGGTTTCCTGCGGTTTCCTGCGAGTTTCCTCCTCGTTCAATTCTGTGAGACTAACAACAGGTGTTTTACCTTGGTTCAGAACCAATTACTAGTGGATATGATTCAGGTATATATTCCGGATTAATAATTGACGCTAAAACCAATCATGCCACAAACAAATCTATCATTGATGCCAATTCGACACGGGATCTAAAACAGTAACAGTGAGCCACCTAGGAATCGATATTTCTTCATATTTCTTTCACAAAAGAAATGCCCTCCAGAAAATTCACATAGACGTGGAAAACCCACCAGAAAGCCCAGCTCATTTTCATTTTCCACATGATGTCAACTTACCAAAGCATCACATTTAAACATATTTAACCCATAGATATGGACAACCGCCCTGGCCTTCAAAGCCACAGAGCCATCACTACGCATCTGAAGACCCAAGCGCTTGGCGTCGTGTCGTAACACACGCCTGAGCGGCGTGTGAAAACGCTGCTACGTTTCAATATCACACTAATTAAATACATCCTCATCTTATATAAGGTGTTCTACACATATCAAAATACTTTATTCAAATAATATGTGGGGGGGATAGGTTTATAATATATATGGGCATATGTATGGCATATGTAAATTTTAATATAGAATTATATAGATATATTGCAGATATCTAGATATATTGGATTCATATTGGATTAATATTGGTAACCCATGGTCCAGCGTTGGGAAACCGTTGGACTCCCATGGTTTCCTCTTCCGGTCGCGCGGCGTCAGGAAGCGACTGAGCTTTTCCGAGACGTCGGCCTCCGCGGCTTCGGGCTCCTGGGGTCCACTGGGGTCCCCTGGATTATGATACTCCAATATGTGGTTAATATATACTGTATTGTCGAAGGAAGTTTAGAAGTCAAACTTCCGACAATATGGAGAGATGAAAAGCAGAGCAGGGCAGAGGCAGAGAGAAGAGGAAGATTAGAAGAGAGAAGATCAGAAGAGAAAGAGTAAGAAGACAGAAGATACAGATGCGCGAAAAGGTAGGAAAGTCGCGAAACACTGTGTTTTTCCAAAGATTTGTGGCTCCGGAGGGTCGAAAAGTAGGCTCGCTAAAGCGGCGGGTGCGGAGCCAGCTGGCCACAGGAGCGATGAAAAATTGCACGCCGTTGTGGTGCGAAGCACATTTCGAAGTCGAAAGTGTTAAAAACTGGCGGTCTCGGACCACTTTTGGAAGTTGAGATGTCAGAAAAGTGCACGCCGTTGTGGCGCGAAGCACATTTCCAAGTCAAAATGTACAAAACACCTCAGCGTCGGACCACTTTTGGAAGTTGCGATGTCGAAAAAGTGCACGCCGTTGTGGCGCGAAGCACATTTCCGAGTCAAAATGTTAAAAACACTAGGGGTTCGGACCACTTTTGGAGGTTCAGATGTCGAAAAAGTGTCGAAAAAGTGCACGCCGTTGTGGCGCGAAGCACATTTCGAAGTCAAAAGTGTAAAAAACTGAGGGTTTTGAGCCTTTTTGACGTGAAGATGTCGAAAAAGTAGACATTGATTAACTTAACTAACTTGACTAACTTAACTAACTTCACTAACTTAACTACCCTAACTTCGACGACAACACCAACAGCAGCAACAACAACAACAACACCAACCACAACCACAACAACAACAACAACAACTACACACTACTACACAACTACAACTACAACTACAACAACTACACAACAACTACAACTACAACTACAACTCGAACTACAACTACAACAGCTACAACAACAACAACAACAGCAACAACAACAACAACAGCAACAACAACAACAACAGCCACAGCAACAGCAACAACAACAACTACTACTACAACTACAACTACAACTACACAACAACTACAACTAGAACTACAACTACAACAACTACAGCTACAACAACAACAACAACAACAACTACAACTACAACTACAACAACAACAGCAACAACTACAACTACAACTACAACTACAACAACTACAGCAACAACAACAACAACAACAACAACTACTACTACTACTACACTACACAACAACTACAACCACACAACAACTACAACTACAACAACTACAACTACAAAACAACTACAGCTACAACCATATGACTGCAACTACACTACACTAATTACATTACACCACAACTACAACTCCACTACGCTACAACTACAACTACAGTTGCAGTACATCACACTACATCCAGCAGTTGTAGGTGAGGTGACCACTGCAACCATTGCAACCATTCCAGCAAACACAACTCCAACCACCTTTCGGTCAATCAGTGGCTTCGCTCTGCCATCCCTGATTCACAACAACCAACTTCTCCTATAGGTTTCCTCTTTTTGAAACTTCCGCCACCGCCTTGTGCGGTACTACTTGTACTGTTAATAATGGTTAATATATGGTTATTAATGGTTATTATATGGGTATATAATGGTATATATATATAATGATGGTTAATAATGATCTGCTTGGTGGTATGTTTCTACCCCTCTGAAAAATACGAGTTCGTCAGTTGGGATGATTATTCCTATATGGAAAAAAACATGTTCCAAAGCCTTAACCAGAATATGATGTAACATGATATCAGCATACAAGATGGTGCCCCTCCAGTTCTAAGTTGGCTTATAACCGCCAGGAAATTGATGGAAATGGGGCTGATATGGGCTAATGGATACTAACGGGGCCTCCAATTTTTCCATCTGTTCTGACGGTATCTGAGGATGCTTGAAAGATCTTCAAAGTCTGTTTCCAGGCTGTGGCCACTCAACCTGGTTCACCTTGCCTGTGAAATGGGACTGAGTCAAAGCATACAAGACCAACAGCATGGGACATCACGGGACCACAGATCTTTGGCTACCCTCTAAGGTGGCTCTTGAAAATTTTCGCACACACACACATACATATATAATATACATTATCGTAAAATGGAGATTGTAATAGGGACATCATCTATCTATAAGTGGGTGATTTTCCGTTGCCATGTTTGATTCTACCATGCCGGGCATCCTTAATACTGACGTGTCCTGTGTTGAGATTGTCTCGATTGTCTCACTGCTCAAAGCAGCCTCCTTCTTTACACCTGGCGGGACTGGAGTGTCCACGACTGAAATGTCAGGATAGGGATGGGTCAAAACTATGACTGGCAGGTGGCAATGAAGGTTCACCCCCTTACACCTATATATAATTAATTGATATGGATTGATATGGATCCCAAAAATGTTCATTCCATCGTGGATTATTTGTGGCGTTTGCACTGGCATTGTTTGCGGTGTGCGAAGCAGGCGCGGCCAAATCAAGAGGATACGAGCGCTCAAGCTTGGTCCTTTTTCGCACCGCTGAGAGGTCTTCCGTGTGGAAAAGGCAGTTCAATCCTTCACATTTCGTGTGGCTCCTAAAGGTCTTGACTATACGAAACCTTAGTATCTCTTAGTGACTCGACGTCCTCTCGCCAATTAGGTGACTTTGGTGACTTTGGTGACTTTGGATTTTTTGGATTTGCGCAATGTCTTCAACATGCCCTGGGTGATAGGGATGAACCACATACTGGAAAGAAACAACAGGATCCCGGTGGTTCCTGGGTAGATGAATCTCTCCAGGCTGGTGGTGATGCCACGGGTCAACTCCGGCCTTTGGTGCATGTCTTGGCGGAAAGTGTAGATCCAATAAGGGAAGAGCATCAGCCTGAAAACCAGGAAGGCGAGCCACAAGGCGAAGCTATTGGTGGCCTCGAGCCAGTGCGGAATCTGGTCCTTGAGCTTCCCCTCCTCCAAGGGCATATTGAAGAGGTAGAGGACATTCAAGAACACCGTGGTGATCTCGCAACATCCATCCAAACAGCCCCAGTAGTGACACCTTCCATATCCCAGGCCAATGATGTAACAGCCCATGCTGATGAGGTGATGGATGGTCATCATAAACAGGAGATATGGGCCCATCTCCGTCATGGGTTGGACGACAATATGGCACATCATCCGCGAAACGTAGAGAACCAAGTACAACTCTGACCAAAAGCAGGTGCCTTGCCATCTGCTTTGCACATCATGTCTCAACTCCAAGCTAGCGGCTACGGCTGCAAAGGCCAGCAGGGGGAAGAAGACCATTGAGAAGTAGACATCTGCCAAGGTCACTTTGTCTTTCTGGTCTGGCTGCAAGACTAGGACCAGGATGAAGAGAAGAATCAAACACATCACCTGGCAGCTACACGACCAAACCACCAGTCATCCCTGACTGATTTCGGATTGCAACCTACAGTCCCCATAAAACCAGCTACTGCGATCTACTGCGTACATTATACAGTCCATCAGCCCGGTCAAGAATCGGTGGTTTCAGATCTTCAAAATCCTTTCATCAAAGCAGCTATATTGTAGTAATCTAGAATCTATACATATCTATACTATGTCTTAAATGATCTTACTATATGACATTACATGACATGTAACCCCAGAGAACTTCACGGATTTATCGGGCACCCAACATGTTCATGTCTTGTTTCAATGTTCCAACGTCATCCAACGTCAACAAGGCTGTTCCGCCTGCACGCTGCAACTCAAGGCGATAAAGCGGCCATATTCTGTGAAAGCCATAATGACCAGGCTAGGCAACTCGAGGATGTCAGCGAACATGGACATGGCGAAGGCACCGAATGGCACGGGGGAACTGGGAGTTTTGTAGCTTCCAGGACGGTCCCTAGTTGTGGCATGGTGGCATGTCATGGCACACATGTCGTGGCACCGATGGTTGGATGATGTTGGATGGTTTGCAATACAGCTGGCCTGGATGACTTTTTTCGTCCCCAACAGTCCTATGCACAATGTCTTGAGCCTGGAATCTCTTGCGAACGCGCCTTGCAACGGAAGCTCAATCAACATCTGTCTCCCCATTGCCCAAGTCCACTCCGAGTTTGTCCAAAATGGATAAGCCCAAGGCCCAAGTTCGGCAAAAACATAGAAACGGCTCCCACGCTTGATTGTTTCTTCCAGGACATGTTGGGAAAAATTTCCTAAACCACTGAGTCACTGAAGTTTGAGGATTTCCCAACATTTTCAGACTGAACATGTGCACTCTGCCGCAGGCCTGGAAGGCATGTCTCAAAGGCATCTGCCAGGCGTGTGTGCAAGGCACACAAGGCAGCATATCCATTGGAGCCATCGTCACACGCCCGGGCAAAGAGCACCTAAGGGGCCAAACACTTGCCCGGTAGTCCATCCATGTCTGGCATATTCAGTTTCAGAATTTCAGGCTCTTCTAATTACAATTGGAATATATTGTAACGTCTTTGTAAGTTGGATTTCTCTCAAGATGCGTGGGGATACTACCCGACATCATGGGAAACATGGGTTAGCCGCTAAATCTTGGGATCAAAGGGACCCAAAAACATCCAAAAACACCGTGTCCAGCGCGGCTTCAGCTGTGCCCCTCAAATTAGCATTGCTTTTCAGACATGAGTCATGGTCACATCTCAACCTCAAATGTTTGGATGGTCACCCAAATAAATATGTGGATAACACATGAAAAAACAGTATTCACTCCATTGAACAAATCAATTCATAGGGATTTTATAATGCTTGGCTGTTTTGGGAATAGTACCCCCCAATCCTAACCATCATTGATCATCATTGATCATCATTGATCCAGAAAAATGCATGGTCTCAGAATGTCTCAGATCTCAGTTGGTGACTCTTTGTCCAAATGATTCCAGGCCCTTCAGCTTGAAGTGAAAACCTTCCCAGAGCTCGACAACCAGCTCCGAATCAAATATAGGCATGCCGGATGGCACGGCATAGGTAAATGACCGTGGGTGGACTGAGTAGCTCGTTCAAACGAGCCTCATTGTGTTTGGGACAGCAGCATGCTAGCAGTAAAAAAGGTTTTTCGACTCACCGCGACTGTTGCATGCTGCTGTTGTCAGCTGGCAGTTGTGCAATCCTCCATCCAAATTCCATCAACCAGTTGGGGTGTGGGTCAAAACTGAGCTACCCGTTCTATATCCCAAACATGAGCAGAATCGACCCTTAGAATGTCATATTTTAAACCACTTTAATCATGAAAAAGAACATAGTATTAGACATGTCCCGAAATCCAATGAGGATAACGAGGTAACTACATGTAGGTATATACCCTCCTTGAGGTTCAATTTTTCCATGCCTGCCAGGTCTGAGACCTGATTGAGCTGTTCTCGGATGACCTGGCCAACGGCAATGGTTTAAGTTATACCATCTGGTTATGACTCAGATAACCATGGAAAATCACCATTAAAATAATAGAATTAATAGGTAAGCCATCTATAAATGGGCCATTTTCCATGGCTATATTAAATAACCAGAGGGTAACTTTATCTTATAGCTGGTTAATCATCGAATCTAAAGTTATGGTTGGATAATGTTGGATAACATGTGAAAGCTGGGGTGACCATCTACAGTTATGGTTCATTATGGTGAACTAATCTTCTGGAAACGGTGGTTAATTGGATATCAATGGCATCATGCGCGGGCAAAGCAATGGGATAATGATGTTGCTCATGTCTGTCCCCACTAGGTCGGCGGTCCTATTGGAGACGACCGCAATTTGTCATATTGTGACTTAAACAAGACATCTTCAGATTACTTTGGCTATTGTTAGGGTTCTTGAACGTTCTTGATGATTCTTGATTTTTTTTGATTTGGAGTCCAACACATCACAAGTGCCAAATGATCCAAATGTCCAACACATCACAGGATCCAGATCTGTCCACGTCGCGAACCTGCAGGTCCTCCTCTCGCAATTTCAGCGTTGCCAGGGTCAGATGAAACTGGCCACAGGGGATCAGGCACCTATGCGCAGGAACAGCGTCACTGGATGTCACTGGCTTGGTTCCGTGGAAAGCTCACAGCAAAACATGTCATTGCTGTAAATCACAACTGTCTTTATACACGAGTTTTGCATCCAAATGTGGGGGATTTCATTGTAGGTTTTCTGCCAAACCAATTCTGAATTCTCATGGCGTTGTCAACGAACAACAACGACTTGAGCAAAGCCGGGGCTCCAGGATTTCATAGAGGATATCAAGGAAAATCAATCCTTGGGATGTCAACAAATCATCATTCGTGGATTTCATGGACAATCCATTGGGTTGCACATGTTGCACGCAGAAATCCATCATTACAAGACTTCATGTTTTTTTCTATGTTTTTTTCCCAATAAACATAATTAATAATATAACATAATAAACCTGTAACAATTCCCGCCAATCCAACCTGTCCGCGCCTCTCCAAATCTTTCCGCAAATGTTCGTCTGCTTGGCCTACAAGTTCCTGGGTGCACGACGTGTGGCTTGGCTATGCCTGGGATTCGATGATGTGCAGCGAATCCTGAAGCTACTTGAATGTCACACATGTGTGATTGTTTGTGTGTGTGTGTGACATGCTATATATGTGTGCAGTGTGTGTGTGCAAATATACATATATATATATATACATATAATATCATATAATTAATATATATATAATATAATATAATATAATTAATATATATATAATATGTGTAATTATACGGGAACATAATAAAACATGAAACCAACCACGGTTGCTTACCGTCGCTCAGGGCATCTGAAAACGTTGGCCGCTGCCCAGCAGGACATGTATTGAGATACTATGAGATGCTCACAGTGTAACTTCTTACTGGGCAGCTTGCACAAAACAAACACCCACACTTGGGCACAAACATGAAAACAACCGCTCAGTGACCCACTATCGCTCGAGGCATCTTCATGTCAAATGTCATCAAACGTCCATTTCAGTGTAAAAAAAACACCGCCGAGCCTGTTGAACTTTTAATGCAGCTCTCTGAACATCTTCCCCCACACGTAGAGAAACAAAGTGCGTTGGTCGCTTTGGATCCTGTCGGAACATCAATAGTACAAAACAGGAGAAACTGTCGACAATTGTCGGCAGTAAACCTGATCTTTCCCAGAATGCCTGAGCCTGGAGCAACAACCAAACGGAAGAACTGAATGAATTGGAATCACAATACTTAATAGCTGCATGAAGCTACACAAAGGCTTTTTGTGGAAGATATAGGGTAATTTGGGTTTGTGTGAAGATGTGGAAATTACTCCAAAACCAATCGTTGACCACCGTCAAGATTGCAATGTTGGAGTATAAAAATGAAGAGGTCATCCGGGATCAACCGATGGTTGCCTGGTGGTTTGGGTGGGATTCCTAGCATTCCTCTCTAGAAGGGATTAATTATCATGGGGCACCCCCCAATTCCACCAATCCAAATCACCAGTTGATCATTGGTTGAATCCCCAGTTTCTCAGAACAGATACGTCACCTTCTGCACCTTCTGCTCCCGTCGCGGCGCACCACGTCCCCCTTTGGCAGCAGCACTGCTTCGCCAGCGATACAAAGGCAAACAACATGGGAGTCGCGAGAGACTGGAGGCCAGGAGCGGTGTCACCACAGCATGTGATGTTGCCATATATCCCCACCACTTTTGTACAGAAAGTGGGTAAACAATGGTAAACATGGGTATACCATATGCCATATACCCCCACATTGCCAGTTTCATTGTGAAAATTATGGCAAAGCCAAGGAACCCTCTCATGTTATTGGCAAGTCCTGCCCCTTCGTCCTAAACTTCTAAATCCAGCGACTCAGGTGCACCTCTATCAGTTTTTTTGCTGACAATGGGGTCCCCAATTTATCAATATTTCCCACTTCTCATTTAAACATAATCAAAAATTAAATTGGATTCTTGGGGATGCATATCCCCTTTTTGTTCCGGACAAAGCCACGACCTATGGCAACATGGTCCGAAGGCCATCTGGAGGGCCCCCACCTTTGGTAGAGCCGCGCCCCCCAGGTCCATCGGCTGCGGGACGTCAAGCCCTGCTGTAGCACAGAACCAGCTTTCCACGGGGGCTCGACCCATAGGACCTGACCGAAAACAAGGCCATTGCAGGTCCTTTCGCAGCCCCAACACCTATACCCGCCCAAAATGGGAATGGATGAACTTGGCATGCTGAACGTATCATATTTTGCCACTACCACCCTTTGGTGAAATCCAACTCCTGTGCTATGAGTGGACCCTCATATCCCCACAACTGGTTGTGACATTCACTGGAAATTGTGGCCATGGGCATGACTGCAGCCACAATGTTGTACTAGTAGCTATACCTGAACTAGGACAAACAGACTGGGATAGACTAGGCACACAAAAAAAGAACATCAAAATTCAAAATCATCTAATTAGTCGGTTAGTCCGTTCTCTTGCAGCCAAAAAAGGTAAAAACATGTAAAAACTGGAAGGCAAAACCATACGTTACAAAACGCATCAAAAACATCAAACATATAAAGATCAGTTCAGCAAAAAAATCATTTCTTTTTGGAATGAAACATGAAGAACACATCCCTGGCCTTCTCTTCTGTGATCTGGGAGTTCTCCTGCAGTTCCCTCAGGTTTCCACTCGGTGTTTCTGTGAAGAGATGCCGCGGCTTCCAGACCTCGAAAACTCAATCAATTGATAAATCTGCAGGAATTTTCGACGGAAATTCTGCGTTTTTCCATCTTTCCCCCCCACAAACAAGGTGGGTCAGAGAACCCAAAAGCAAGACGGTGCGCCGCACGTGTTTTTTTTTAATCTTGTGGTGTGGGCAGCTGCGCTCTGCACGAAATCGACGTAAGATCTTTACTGAAACATCGTGCGCACTGATGGTATCAGGGGCCACAATTCACCACAGCATGCTGCGTCAGCAAATGTCAGCTACGTCTACATTCTTCTAGTCGCTATTTCTGCTAATGTAATTAACTCTATCCCATCTTTCGGGTCGCTATTTATTCCTGGGTTCTCGTTTAGTTTGCTTCGCCGCAGAGGGAGCGAGGACGAAGCGTGGACGGACAGAACACCGTGCGAAATTGAAACTAAACGACGGAGGGAGTTGACCAAAAGAGCATGAAAACGAAGATATGAAGATGACAGATGGTGAATGATTCGTGAATGATCATGAACAATGAGACACGATGAAAGAAAGATGGGTAAAGACTTCTCTGTACAAAAGCTTCTATGTGTAAAAACTACTGCGTGTAAACGCGTCTGTGCGTACAAGTTTCTTTGTGTAAAAGTTCCTCTGTGTAAAGGCTTTTTGTGAAAAAACTTCTGTGTGTAAAAGCTTCTGTGTGTAAAAGTTGTTTGCGTAAAAGCTTCTGTATGTAAAAGCTTCTGTGGGTAAAAACTCCTCTGTGTAACGTTTTTTTTTGTGTAAAGCTTCTGTGTAAAACGTCCTCTGTGTGTAAAAGTTTCTGTTTGTGAAAGTCTCTTTGTGTGCCAGCTTCTGTGTGTAGAAGCTCCTCTGTGTTAAGGTTTTTTGTGTAAAAGCTTCTGTGTGTAGAAGCTTCTCCGTGTAAGACTTCTCTGTGTCAAAGCCTCTGAGTGTACAAGCTTCTCCGTGCAAAAGTTCCTCTGTGTAAAAGCTCCTCTGTGAAAAAGCTGCTCTGTGTAAAAGGCTTCTCTGTGTAAAAGCCTCTGTGTGTGCAAGCTTCTCTGTGTCAAGACTTCTTTGTGTAAAAGCTTCTGTGTGTAAAGACTTCCCTGTGTAAACCCCTCCGTGTGTAAAGACTCCTCTGTGTAAACCCGTCTGTGTGTAAAAGCTCCGCTGTGTAAAGGCATTTTTGTGTAAAAGCTTCTGTGTGTAAAAGCTTCTGTGTGTAAAAGTTTCTGTGTGCAAAAGCTTCTGTGTGTAAAAAAATATTTGTGCAAAAGCTTCTGTGTATAAAAGCTCCCCTGTGTGTACAGGCAACGCTGCGTAAAAGCTGCTCTATGTAAAAGCTTTCTGCGCCGTAAAGTCGTCATGTTTGTAAAACCTTCGGTCTGTGAACGCGTCTGTGTACACAAGATTCTGTGTGCAAAAGCTCCTCTGTGTCAAGACTTCTCTGCATAAACGCGTCTGTGCGTAAAAGCTCCTCTGTGTAAGACTGCTCGGTGGTAAAAGCTTCTGTGTGTGAAAGCTTCTATGTGTAAAAGCTTTCCTGTGTAAAAGTTTCCTTGTGCAAAAGCTCCTGTGTGTAAAAACTTCTCTGTGTAAAGGCTTTTTTGTGTAGAAGCTTCTGTGTGTAAAAGCTGCTCTGTGTAAAAGTTTCTGTGGGCCGTAAGAGCTTTTATTTGTAAAACCTTCTGTGTGTAAACGTGTCTGTGTGTAAAAGCTTTTGTGTGTAAATCTCCTTTGTGTATGAAGGACTTCTCTGTGTAAAAGCTCCTGTGTGTCAAGACCTCTCTGTATAAAAGGCTGCTCTCTGTAAAAGCCTCTGTGTGCACAAGCTTCTCTGTGTCAAGACTTCTCTGTGTAAAGACTTCTCTGTGTAAAAGCTACTCTGTGCAAAAAGCTTCTGTGCGTAAAGGCTTCTGTGTGTAAACGCGTCCTTGTGTCAAGACTCCTCTGTGTAAACGCTTCTGTGTAAACGCGTCTGTGTGTCAAAGTTTCTGTGTAAAAGTTTCTGTGTAAAGGCCTTTTTGTGTAAAAACTTCTGGGTGTAAAAGCTTCTGCGTGTAAGAGCTTCTCTGTGTAAAGGCTTTCCCGTGCAGAAACTTCTGCGTTTAAAAGCTTCTGTGTAAAGCTCCTCTGTGCGTGAACGTTTTTTGTGTGTAAAAACTTTGTGCAAAAACTCTTCTGCGTAAAGACTTATCTGTGCAAAGTGCAAACCCGTCTGTGCGTAAAAGCTCCTCTGTGTAAGACTTCTCGTTGAAAAAAGTTTCTCTGTGTAAAATCTTCTGTGTGTAAAAGGTTTTCTGTGTAAAAGCTTCCTTGTGCAAAAACCTCTGTGTGTAAAAACTTCTCTGTGTAAAGGCTTTTTTGTATCAAAGCTTCTGTGTGCAAAAGCTGCTGTGTGCAAAAGTTTCAGCGCGCCGTAAACATTTCTGTGTGGAAAACTTCCTGTGTAAACGCGTCCGTGTGTAAAAGTTTCTGTGTTGTAAAGACTTCTCCGTGTAAAAGCTACTTTGCGTCAAAGCTTCTGTGCGTGGAGGCTTCCGTGTGTAAACGCATCCGTCTGTAAACACTCCTGTGTAAACGCGTCTGTGTGTAAAAGCTTCTGTGCGTAAAAGTTTCTGTGTGTAAAGCTCCTCTGTGCGTAAACGTTTCTTTGTGTGCTCTGCGTAAACGTGTGTGGTTAAAAGCGTGTGTAAAAGCTCCTCTGTGTGTACAAGCTTTTCGGTGTAGAAGCTCCTCTGTGTAAAGACTTCTCTGTGTCAAAGCCTCTGCGTGTACAGGCTTTTCCGTGTAAACGCTACTCTGTGTAAAAGCTGCTCTGTGTAAAAGGCTTCTCTGTGTAAAAGCCTCTGTGTGTGCAAGCTTCTCTGTGTCAAGACTACTCTGTATAAAGACTTCTCTGTCCAAAAGCTTCTGTGTGTAAAACCTTTCCTGTGTAAAAGTTTCTCTGTGTAAAAGACTCTGTGCGTGACGTCCTCCCTGTGTACAAGCTTCTCCGTGTAAAAGATCCTCCGCGTAAAGCTCCTCTGTGTAATAAAAAGCTGCTCTGTGTAAAACCCGTGCCAACAGCTCGGCATTTTCAGTGCCACTCCCTCCCAGCAGAGCTCTTCCCAAGCTATTTCCCCACCTGTCCGTTCACGCTGATGCATATCCTATGCTTGGGTTCTCGTTTAGTTGGCTTTTCGCTGCAAAGGGAGCGAAAACCAAGCATCGACGGACAGAACGCCGTGCAAAATGAAAATCCCTCCAGCCGTGCCAACAGGGCCGCTCTTTCAGTCTCTCTCCCTGCCAACGAAGCTATGCATGTCCCGGGCATGGCCCAGGGTTTGGAAACCTTGGCAGGTCTTGGGCGCACAGTTTTTCGGAAGAATCATATTGATGAAATTTGTCCAGAAAAACCCGCGCCAACAGCTGCGCATTTTTAGTGTCGCTCCCTGCCAACGAAGCTATGCATGTCCCATCGCCCAGTGCTTGCACGCCGCTTGACTACGTCTTGGGAACACAGTTTCTCGATGTTTTTCGGCACAAGCGCATTGATGGAATTTGTCCTGAAAAACCCGTGCCAACAGCTCTGCTCGTTTAGCCTTGCTCCCTGCCAACGAAGCTATGCATGTCCCATCCCGGAATGTTTGCACACCGCTTGACAAGGCGTGGGCACACAGTTTTTCGGCACAATCGCATTGATGGAATTTTCAAGACCATGTCCACGCTTCCAGGTCGCTCCCTCCCAACAGAGCTCTCCCCAAGCTATTTCCCACCGTTTCCCGTAAGTCCACCATGTCGTCGCTTCCGTCTCGCTCCCTCCCAACGCAGCACTCCCCAAGATATTTCCCTTTGCTTTCTATCCGTCCACCCTGTCGTCCCTTCCGTGTCGCTCCTTCCCAACGGAGCTCTTCCCAAGCTATTTCCCACGGTTTCCTGTCCGCCATGTCCACACTTCCGTATCGCTCCCTCCCAACGGAGCTTTCCCCAAGCTATTTCCCACGGTTTCCCGTCCGTCTGTCGTCGCTGAAGTGTTGCTCCCCCCGCGGCAAAGTAAACTAATCAAACGAGAACCCAAGCATCGGAGATGCTTTTCGGAAAAAAAGGACTTCGTTTGACTTTGGCAATCACTTAGCCCCAAGATAAGTCATAGATAATCATAGCCCCGTTACCCTTTCAGCTATTTTCTCAGCTTTGTCCCATCCAACTCAAGACCGTGTTGGCTACCTTGTTGCCTGATTCCCATTGATTCTGGAGCCCAAAAAGCATCCTAAAAGTTATGGGCCATGACGCCTGGTGCCATCCAAAAAATCGCTGGTGGTTAAGGACGTAAAACCTGGATTGACCCTTCTGAGGTTTCACGCGTTGCCACTGGGATGTACAAAGTGCAGTGCTCTGGCTGCTGATTCTTTGAGCGCCTAGAGACGCACATTCCAACAGGTGAAACACAGCAGGGACGGTGCGAAAATTCCATGAACGACCGACTAGGAAAAAAAGAACTGCCTACGGAATCATTCCAGCCAATTCAGCTGACGGAATGCGGGAATACCCATTCATGTATGAAAGCAACGCAGGCACAACCGCAAGCCATTGGGCACAGTGCATCTTCAAAATGCCACAACACACAAGGTTCCTCCAAATCCGTTTATGGGTCATCAGGGTGACCACAGGTAACCACTCTTCGATCAGCAAAATGGCAGTATCTTCCTGGCCTTCAAAGTCTTACTGCTGGAGGCAGCCACTGCCATTGGTGGTTCAGGCCCACCTAGCCCTACAACTCCGAAGCGCATCGTCATTGCTCCAGGAAGGGATAGGAAATGATGGGGGATGGTTGTGACTTTCAGGTCTTCCAGGTCTATGGCTGTTGGATGTTCATTGGATTCATTGGCTTCAGATAGCTTCAGTGGCTTCCAGGTCTCATGTTTTTCTGCCCGTCTGAGGCCGTAACTCACGTGACGTGACGCAGGAGTGTGGCCTGCCTCCTCCAGACCCTCCAGAGTACATGGCCACAGCAAACGCCCCAACGGTGCACTACATTTCTGCGTGCGTAAAGGTCTGTATTCGTCAATCATCAGATGTTACCAAATATCATCACGTCTCATCAAATATCGTCAAATGTCATCAAATTACCATCTCTCTGTTTTTGATTCTTTTTGGACGACCATCTCTTCAACTCCTATCCTGCGCCGGCAACTCCCTTTTTTCCATCAACATATTTCGTCGGAGGCTGAAGCCCCAGCAGCAAGGTTTGGAACGGCGGACACTACGGCGCAGCGATGGCTGTGCACTGTGCACCCACTGTGCCGCAAGTCCGATGGATCCATGGATGCCACGACTTCCACCCCGAAGCTCCTAGGTCCATCTAGGTCCTAGGTTTTAGACGCTCTTTGCCTTGCAGGGCCCCAACAAGAACTTCTTAACAAATCGTTTGTAATCACTTGCTCCTGCTGGGATGATAACTTACAGGTGAAGTCGAACTCCTGTGGATCCATAGTTTCATCGGAGTTTGTTAAACATGGCTATGCTAAACTGTTTTGTTAAACTCCGCACCCTCCGCAAAGTTGAAAGCTAAACTTCTAAACGTGCTAGTAAACAGCCAGCACCTCACGATTCTGGCCCCAACAATCACGAAGACCATACAAAAACTTGGTAGGTGAACGATCAAGAACCACTTCAACATAGTGAACATCATCCAAACATATCCAAACTCTCCGCCGATTCATTCTTTTGACTTTGACTGCTTCGGGCCTTAGGATCTTAGGGAGATCCACACGAGGTCATGAACCTTCGATTCGACCTTCGCTGCCTTCGATGTCTTCGATGCCTTCGTCCCAGGATGACTTTGTGCCATGCGGAAAGCATTTCACTCGACGCTGGGCCAAAAGTCTCCTGAGGCCACAGGGGAGCATGCCAGCCAGACTGGCAAAGCCAGCGGCCGAACCTGCGAAGGCGGTTGACCCTGACCCAGAAACATAACTAAATATCATTTTGGGTCATTTTTGGGTATCTTTTTCAAAGGAATCCTATGGTTTCAGAGGGGGCGATTTAGAGAACCAACCGTTGATTTCCGGTGAATAACATACAGTTTGATTGCCAAAGGGTATTCAAAGGCAGCGTGAAAAGGCGCAACTGAGAATCAACAGTATGTTCATAAGGATTAGGGATTGGGTTGGGGCCCCGCCAACTGACTCCATTCACCCTCAAGTGGACTGGAGGGTGCAATATTGCAACGACAGTGACATCCTCCCACAGCGACACACTATGGTAATCCAACATGGCAACGGGGAATCCCTCATTTGGATCCGTTTATGTGGATGTTTTCTTTGTTAAACATGATTTTTCCATATTTTTCCACTGCCATGTTTGATTACGACGGGACAATATATGAGTCTCATACTGAGGGCCACGCCAATGACAGGGAAGACCAGCAAACATAGAGACGGCTTCCGCCAAAGCACCGTGCTGCATGCAAGGCCAAACAAAAGTTCGACTGTACACGCATTGTAGGCGTTGCGGAATTCCTTGGCTGTCAATGTGGCATGATCATTCATCGTGGCCAGAGATTGTATGAGGATGTATGAGGTCTGTTTATCTCCAATATATGTTACATCATGGCGCAAAAGAATCAAAGATCAGCAGGGTTGCGATGACCTACAGTAACTCGCAGACTTTTCCTACTTTGGCGATCTTTTGGGATTTTTTTTTGGCACAGGCATGCTATCCCCAACCGGTGATAAATCACTATTCGAGTTCATCCTGGGATCATCAATGATAGTGACAAGTGGTTGAAGTCCAAATTTTCCGATTAGATCCCATGATCAGCCTCACGATTCAATGAATTGTTCTTGGCATAATCCCCATTTCCAGGAGGGAACTCCCAATTTTGAGATATGGCCGAAGGAAATTTAGAAGTCAAGTCAAACTTCCGACAATATATGGGCAGATGGACAAGAAGAGGTGGGAAGAGACAGAGAAGAGAAAGGGAGAAAGAAGATCCGAGAAAAGAAAGCGAAACACTATGTTTTTCCAAGTTTTTGGGGCTCCGGAGGGTCGAAAGTAGGCTCGCTAAAGCGGCAGGTGCGGAGCCATCTGGTGAGATGAGAGATGAAAAAATGCACGCTCTTGTGGCGCCAAACGCATTTTCAAGTCAATAATACGTACAGAACACACCATTCTCGGAGCACTCTTGGAAGTTGAAATGTGGAAAAAGAATACGCCATTGTGGCGAGAAGCACATTTCGAAGTCAAAATGTGCAAAACACACCATTCCCAGAGCACTGTTGGAAGAGATGTTCAAAAAGTGCACGCCATTGTGGCGCGAAGCACGTTTGGAAGCCACAATGTTAAAAACACTGCGGGTTTGGAACGATTTTGTCAGTTGAGATGTTCAAAAAGTTCACGCAGTTGTGGTGCAAAACACATTTCGAAGTGCAAAGCGCACCATTCCCGGAGCACTTTTGGAAGTTGAGATGTTCCAAAAATGCACGCCTTTGTGGTACGAAGCACATTTCGAAGTCAAGTTTCTTAAAGCCGGAATAGGCTGGACGGTCTCGGACCACTTTTGGCAGTTGAGATGTCGAAAAAGTGCTTTGTGATGCTTTGTGGCACGAAGGCCATTTCGAAGTAAACATGTTAAAAACAGCACATGCTCGGACCACTTTTGGACGTTCACGACACGACACGGCAACAACAACTACAGCTATACAACTACAACTACCACTACACCACACTACACTACACCACATCGACAACCACAACTACAACTGCAACTGCAGCTACAACTATAACTACAGTACGCTACACTACACTAGACATCACTAGGCTACAATACACTACACTACATGCAGTACACTGCATTACACTAAGTTACGCTACACTTTTACTAAGTACACTACAACTACAGCTACAAATACAAACGCAGTTACAACTACAACTACACGAAACGCTACACTACACTAATTACACTACAGTACAATACAGTGCAGCACGCTACACTACACTAATTGCACTACACTACACTACAAGTACAACTACACTACACTACAACTACAACGACAACTGCAACTACATTACACCACACTACATCCAGCAGTTGTGGGTTTCGTGACCGCTGCAGCCACTCCATAAAGCACAACTCCAACCACCTTTCAGTCCATCACTGGATTCGCTCTGCCAGCCATGCATCACAACAACGCACCTCTCCTATAGTTTCCTATCTTTGAAACTTCCGCCGCCGCCTTGTACAGAACTACTGGTTATGGGTCAAATCCCTGGTGCCCTGGGTACTCTAAAATTCTAAAATAGCTGGTTAACGGATGGTAATCCCCCAGATATGGTGATTCAATGGTGATGATAGGTTTTCACGCATCCCCACAAGGATTTCCAAATGGCCAGGGTGCAGTCTCCCATCTCTCCAGGTCAGCTGCAAGCTTCTGCCTCACCTGAAGAAAAGGACATAAAAGGACTAAAGCGCAATGGCATGCTTATTCCTCAGTGATGCCGTGCTTTTATATATATATATGTACATACACTAAAAGATTTTTGTGTAATATACATGTATACATATATATATATAATATGTATATTATAGGTATTAACTTATAAATAACATACATATACATATGCATACGTGTGTGTGTACTTTTGCACGCTGCATGCTTCTCCATATTATTCAGTTGGATCTGGCGCATTTACCAAGGATGCCCTGCCTCTCTTAGGCGAGGCTCCACATGCTTCTGCACAGCTTGATGCTCGCAGCGGCACAGGCACCTACCCGGAGGATCTGCTGATTGGCCCCGAATTTGTGGCATTTTGTGGCTGTGGCCATCTTGATGGGGAACATGAGGTTCTAAATTCTACACATCTACCTTGGTTCATTCCAAAAAAAAGGCAAACCCACAGATCAAAAGGCCATGCAACATACAATACCCATCTCCTTGGAGGGTTTGATGCTTCGAAGCGAAAACCATCAAACCGTCAACTAACTCAATGAAAACACATCGTGAGAAAACATTCCGAGAACATGAAAACAACACAGTTTCCTGCACCTGCGACTGGAGGCAGGAAGGAATTCGAGCATGAAGGGAATGCTCTGCAAGTCACAACCTCCAATACTCAGCAATTTTGGGACACAAACACCTTCCAGTCGCACAAGGGACATCTGCTATATCTCGGAACTTCTCGGAACTTAAAGGGCCAGTACATGTCAGTATACAGTACCAATTTTTGACCGGTGGTATTGACAAAAAACGTCCCTGATGGGTCAAAAGCGGAGAATTCTGGATTTCCACATTGGCTGGCAAATGCCCACCAAACTAATTATGTGTGTTGATATTGCTATTATATTTGTATCATCGTTCTTGAATGGTATTGACCCATCGCCAGTGAAACCGGCATCCCACCTTCAATGGGTTTGCTCGAAGCTGCGCTGTCCTCGAAGCTTTGGCTGTCCAGTATGCCCACAGCATCTACCTCCTGAAGTGGCCCATAGTTTCGGCGCACGAAGAATTCAAATTACTGAAATGTTCAGAACACCTCCAGTAACTCAGGATAATCAAATATATATATCAAGTATATTGGGAAAAGGGCAAGTAATTCAGGTGTCTGATCAATTAATTGTTACAGTTTTTGGGTGACCAGGCTCTTTGTCAAATCTCACCTCGAAGAACCGTCGGATTTTTCCTCCAGAAACACTGAAACTGGGACTCTTTGGGACGGTTCTTAGGCCGAGGATGGTATATTCTTTTTGCCCTTCTGATACATTGACTGGTGGCACGCTCAAAACTATATATATATGTCGGATTACTTTTTGAAATGGTCTGGAATATCATATATGGAATGCCATTGTATTCCCGTGTTTTATGGTAACGTATTATTATATGCCATGATATGCCATGGGAATTGCATATGATATTCCAGATTCTATATTCCCATATTCATCCATTGCAATAAATACATTCTCATTCCATCGCTGCTTCGATGGTGACTGAATCGGAGCATCGGAATGGCTGGCCGACTGTCAGGACAGAAGACCTCTCGGGGATGCTATCAATGACACGCACATATTTATACATATATATATAACCATTCAATAAATAGAAATTCATAATGATAATAATGATAATAATATATAATAATAATAATATATATATATATACAGAAAAGCAATCACTGGTATAACAATACACCAGTGACAAACTTGAGGCCAGAGGGGAGGTACGAACGCTTCTATTCGGTCCAGCAAGCGAGAAACCCCCAATGCAGCAATCGTCTGACGCCAGGCTTTTTGAGCAGAAGAAAGACAAGATCCAAAAAAACGCACCCCAACATGAAAGCCCAAATCATAAATCTGCATTAAGGGTACGCAAGATGTTCCATAGGTAGGTAGGTAGGTAGATAGGTAGATAGATAAATAGATGGATAGATAGATAAATACAAAGATAGGTATATATGGATAGATATGGATAGATATGGATATATAGATATGGATAGATATGACAGATAGGTTCCAAAAGGATGCAACAGTAATGTCTCATTCGGCAACTGCACCCATTTGCTCCTGCAACATGAGGGCAGCGTATGAGCATCACCCTCAATGACTCAAGCCTCTCCTTTGATCCAAATTCAACGTTTTTGCAAAGGACTGTGCAAACCCATGGAAGTAAAGGTTGCCCCCTGGAAGCTACAAATCTGCTGTCGCAGCCAAAAGAATGGGCAGCTGATGGCAGCTGAGCCTTCTGTAGCATGACAACATCCCCCTCCCTGTTTACTGTGTTGTCATGACTCAGCGATGTGAGACACTCGAGCAGAAGCGTTATCATCAGAAACAATTCAACTCAAAAGACTTCGGATCAGTCTCGTCAAGCCTCACCAAGAAATTGCGATTGCACGTACTGTAAGTTGTTCAGTTCCAGGCATGTTTGATCCTTTCTGCCCAAAAAATAGTTGATAACCTGTCTGTAACTGGAATCTGCTTCCGGGCAGAACCCTTTTTTCAATCTATGCCGGCAAAAATTCCAAATCAATGCAAACCTGTTGCATGCACCATTGAGTGGAACCTGCAACAAAAACTCAGTCTGATTGTCACCAGGTTCTGGTTCCTTCACAATGAGAGAGGGGCAAACCCACTCAGGCAGCACAAGTTGCACGCAAGGCTTGTTCCGCAATGTTCCGCACCCAAGTGCGAAAAGGCTAAACGGTTACAATGAAGATTGCTGGTGCTTCGGTCAAAGCAATGACAACACAATGATACAATGTCTGTAGGTTATTGTAAATGGTCTTTAGCATACCTATTGCCCCACCTAATGCCCCTTGTCCCTTGTCCTGTAATCAGTGAGGAAGAGTACTGGGGAACACTGCAAAACATGATAAACATGAGGATGAAATACTTTGAAACTTGTACAGTGTATACAGGTATGCCATAGTATGCCCAGAAGCACCAGCATGACGCAGCAGCACCTCTACAAAGCGAAAAATGCTCACATTGCCTGGAAATCGGCGTAGCAAGCGCTGCAAAATCGCCTGCAGATCGGGGTGAGGGTTCCCTGTAGCAATCTGTAGCAGTTGGACGGGTACGCAACTCGTGAAGTTATGCTGGAAGCACACGGCGAAGCCTAAGTAATCAACCATCCGCGGCACGGGGCTCAAAGCTCCACCTTAGCCAAATGGCTTCACGATCACGTGTGACACGTGTGACTGGTACAAGTATTGATTCGTGATATGGCAGATATGGGTGGAGAGAATGGCACTGCCAAGTGAGTCTGGGCGCCTGGTTAAACATAAATTACTAAGTAGGTGGTGTTGGAGGTGACTTTGGATCACTTTGGGGTATCCTTGGGGTCTTTGACTTTGAAGCACAGGTGAGACCTGTTACAATTTGGGCAAGCAGCTGTTTTGTCCTCATAGACTCCAGCAGCCAGTTCCTGTCGAACTGCAATCGGTGGGAGTGGGGGCTGGGAAGAATAACCAATGACCGGTCGCTGAAAGTGCCAACTTATGCAAACTCGGTTGGAACGCAGTAGCTTTCAAAATGGACGCCCAACATGGATATTCAAAACTGTCCATGTTGCCGTACAATACAAGCAACCCTACGGAGACCTCATGATCGCGTTAATTACACCCCTTCTCCTCAGAAGCCAATAAATTCAATAATTAATTCAATAACTAATCGATCCCTTCCCCTTATTATATTAAATGCGTCATTCATTCGAAACATTTTGATACGCTTCTTAAGTAATCTTAAGATATCTTAAGTATTGGATCTATTCCTTATTGCAGGTCCTTTTATATACACTGTACTACAGCAAGGGATCAGCACCCGCATTTCTTGATAGGTAAGTCATGTTAAGTCCCGAGTGACCCTAGTGTCGATGGATATATTATATTATATTATATTGTATTATATTATGTTATATTAAATTATATTATATCCCTAAAACACTACCACAAATTACCCAGACAAAAATCGCTAATGTTGGCAACACATTCATAAACCATCACCAATTTTACCATGGGTGCCATAAACCATCAATCCTTCTGGGTGGTTTACGGTATTGCTTTACTAACATTATAACGAATAATAACTATCAAGCCCTTCCATATACTGTATGCCTATTGGCAATACTTGACTAAATTGCTAAACTTATAGCTATAAAGTCACTTTATTATATATTGTACCATATTATGAATATAATATATATATGTTATGCCTATGAAATCCCTACAAAAAAAATCATCTCCTGCGCCATCCCCGTGGCCGCATCATGGCGGATCGATCGTCCTTCTCTGTTCCGCTGGTGTTTTTCACGGTGACGCTTCCTTTAATGACCACATCCTTACCAAAGGTCATAGGTCCTGCGATCTGAGGAATTTCTGACCTGTGGGGTTGGCTCTGAACATCTCTGAACTATTGACCTTCCGAAATGGATGGTTTAGGCACCACCTGCTACAGGTATAGCAAGCCGATTGACAATATTGTCAATTCCATATCTGTGGGCAAGTCAACGGCATATGGGATATATCACCCATATGCCCACCCAAAAAGAAAAGAGTTGGAAACCGGAAATTATGGGAAAAACATCATCGAATTGCCATCCTGGAAATACTTTGCTATCTAATGTGGACCTTGCAATATGGTCATCCCTCTATCATTAGGGATTCCCTGTAATTGGAAGATTGACCCCTATGCGAAGATTGAGGATATCATTTTTTTGTGCAAAAATAACAACTTCTTTGACCTCCACTACACGCAGAAGTTTTGATCTCATCATCTATACATAGTATATAGCATAAATGGGTATCTCAAGAACTTCGACTTGGAATCCCCCTAAAAAATGGGCTTCAGGGGTCATTCAAGTCTGATTCCATGAACTTCGTTTCGCCTATTCAGAGCACCGCGCAGCGAGCCTTCCACCACCAGCTTCTTGCAATTGATCAAGGACGGTGGACCGTTGGGGATCAACTTTTCCAAGGCATCCTCAGCGAGGAGATGCCTTGTAGCTGTACCCTCCTATTATGATAGGGTTTTACTTGGGGAATATTAATGATGAGCTTAAATATTCCATTGAAATATATTGAAATACTGTGGATGGTTTTTAGAGATCCTGCACCTGTTGATGGGTGGTTGATCCCATTATTTATAGAATTCAACCATCCAACGTGGTGCAGGATTTCTTCCACCCATCGTATGATTAAACGGTGAATAACACTCATCCTCCGGTAATCAAACCCGGCAATGGAACACTCACTAATTTCACTATTTATAGATGATTTTCCCAGGGGGGATTTCCCGCCAGCCGTTATTATTGATTGGACAGCTGCCCTGCCAAGGGTGCCAAGGTTCCATGAACTTGTACATGCCATCCAGCTTTACATCCGGAGGCACACCTTGACGCTCAGCTGCCAAGACAATGGTGAAGTCCTGCCAGCATTGGGATCCTATGACTTCCACAATGTGTCTCACAATTTGGGGGAAAACCCCTGAATTTTATGCCGAGATCATCTTCCAAATAAAAATGGCCACATTTAGGGGTATAAATTATACCGATATCCACCGATATCCTGATATACGCTATTTTTAGACACACCCACGTCTAACATGCAACCTTTAGCTCCTGTTTGCATACAGTAAATACGAGTGGTGACACTATGACACTGTGCTCCAAAATTTGCAGGCTGTGATCTCTGGGAGTACATTTGCCTAAATTTTATGGTGCTATCCTTGGGGTGCACGCTATACTCACAGGGGCTTGAACTTAGTAGCTGGGGTTCACCTCATGATCTTTCCTTCTCTTTAGGGTTTCAGCATTTTTCTTTAGTTGGGTCAGCTATAGTTACGATCAGTTCATATTAGTTCACCATATTAAGCCCCAACTTACAATCCATCCTTCACCATATCCCAACCATTTCATCAACTCACGGCACCTCGGTGAGTGTGTAAGCATCCGAGCGGAGAGCCAAGAGATCCTTGGAGAGTGCTAGGGGTGTGATTCTTGGGGTTCCCCTTGGGCAGTTTTCCATAAACAGGGGATTTACCCAATAGCTGGATGGGTTACTGTAAGGAAAAACAATCTATAAATGGATGATGACATGGGTTACCTCCATTCATGGAAATCCCCATTTGTTTTTATTTTCCTTGATGGTAACCCGTGAACATCATGAACAAAATGCAATTGAGCACAACGCACAGGCGTGAGCACTTTGAGTCTGAGAAACATTGGTGGTCTTCACAGGTGCAAAACGCGATCGTGGAATGACCAAAGCGCTGGCACCTGCCAAGCCAGAAACAGGATATCAACGGCGAGGGACATCCTTCCCTTCGAACAAATCTCGTCTGATGCATGGTTACATGGTACACATATAATATAGCATATATAGCTATCCATCATCTACCTCACATTACTTCACATTACTTCACCTATTCTTGCTGACATGTTTTCGGGGAGCTCCTGACACAGCTTGAGGCACCTTGGAAGCACTGGATGGCGGCACCCATGGCGGTCTCCAATTGCAGGACCGCCGTGGATTTCTTGTCTCTGGGATCCACTGTCTTGGCATTCCTCATTGCATCATCGCCCACGTGTCGCGAAACAAAACACACGAAGTTCAAGGGGCACTGAATAAACAAATGATGGAACCTGAAATGGATATAAATAGATGCAATACTTTGGATTGATTCTGATTCAAACATGATTATGGAGTGTGATGGGGTCTGGCCAAATATTTGGCAACTGCTGGAACAGAATGGTCTCGGTGAAGTCCGGAGGTTGCCCCCTGTCGTGTGATGCTCTGGCTTCAATAGTGGCACAGCAACTGAGTCACAAAGAAACAACTGCATCTTCTCATGAAAACACCACATGACATAATTTTGCCAAACACCTGGACTGTGCTCAATGTGATATATGATCCCCACAAAAACATATATTTTCCACCAAATACCAGGCATTTCCCTGTAAAGAACCCCCCATCCCCATCCATTCGCCAATGCGCTTCATGACGGGCAAAGGGAGCGCCCCGTCGTTCCGTCGGAACTCACGCTTCAAGGCGACCAGGTCCACCCAGAGGTTGTTGGTGTTGAAAAACCTCACCCCGTGGCCGAAAAAAATGGACCGAGTTGGAAGATCTATACCGAGTCGAAAGCCATGTTCAGAAGGTGCAATGATGAAACGTCATGAAACATGATGAAACATGATGAAACAATAAAAAGTGCCGCAAAACATCGACCAAAACACACAAGATCATGAAGTAAACTAAGTAAACGATGATCTGCTGACATAAATAAATAATCATAAATAATCTACACAATGTAACATTGCGCCTACACAACCTGAACATGAGATAACAAAGCGAGTACAAGTTGAGTATTGACGACAAACAATGTCTCTCAACTATGGTGCTCATTTTGGCCGCTGGATGCCGCTGGTAGTTTGGCCCTCTGGTAAAGCAACAGTTTGCAATTAGTCGGTTAATCATCGAACGAAATGGGCGATCTGTACATATCTGTACCATAGCAAACTTTAAACCTAACCGAGGGTACAAACCAACCTCTCCCTGATGATGCCCGCTGAGAAGCTTGTACTTGCCAACATTCTGAAATTCCTTCTCATCCTCCACGCATGAGTATAGTGGGGATATCAATGGGATAGTCGTGGAATACTAGTGGGTTCCTGATGGGATGTTGATGGAATCTGGTCATACGGGCCCAAATCTCAATGGGCCAGCACCGTCCCTAACAATTAGAAGCTGAAACAAAAACGATTCGAGATATTTGCGTCTAGTGTCATAACGTGCCAAACATGCAGTGTTTTCTCAGTACATTCATATTACGTATAGCTCAATTTAATAGTGGAGTTACTAAATGTGATCAACATTCTCCATACGGTACAACAGGGGAAAAAAAAACACAAGAACTTGACACATCTTTGATCGCCAGCATCCCAAAGAGCCTCCTCAGGACATTGCGCACTTTCGCGCAACAGGAGGCCACCCGTGGCCTTGTCCTTTGCCAAATGACCGCCCTTCTTGTCCTTGACCCAGCACCGGCTGCAAAGCTGGAGGGAAAAAGTGGAGGTCAAGCGGGGCAACAATGGGTTCTCACACAAAGTTTGCCCCAGTCATTCTTAGTATATTCAATTTCAAACGCCATTCAGTACATTGAATTTGTATACATGTATCATATATATATACATAATAATACTATCCCATACTATCCCATACTATCCCATACTATCCCATACTATCTCATTATATCACTATTTTTTGGCCCATCACTGAAAACCCGCCGGGGGGCCGCATCTGTTCGCTCTGCCACTTCCATCATGAAAGGTGCGCCGGATTGCCTCGTCCCAGGGGTGCCACCAGCTACGGCGCTACGGGAAACCCCAAACAAAAATGTCCGACACCATCATCCAGTAATTCGTGGTTTTTCATACATATACATATACATATATATATATATCTATATATATATTAAATATATATCTATATGATTATAGATGACATATAAATATAACAGTTAAATAACTAAATCTATCTCTCTACCAGACCTTAAGTGTTAGTTCTAAACGAACTTAGCAAAGTAGGCACCCTGTGCCAAGGGACACAAAATGACTCAGGATCTTGAGGTCCATAGTCGCGCCCAAGTTGTCCGAGTTGGAAACGAACATGTATCGGTAACCTTGCAAGCACGGAGAAAATGGGCTTGGCATAAACTTGGCTTGAATTAATTAATATTAATATATATATATATACATTGTTTGTATTATATATGGTGGTTTGATGACTATAGTTTTTTTCATGGCATTGATTTGATGGGATTGAATGGGACATAATTATTATACCTGCCAAGGATTGTCAAGGATCACTCATGTGACTGTGAATGTGGAGGTCTGTTGCGGAAAACTAGCAAATCTCCAAGCATGATGTCGAAAATAGACGTCTCGAAGCAAAGCAAGTCCGCCCGTGTGATGCTGTGTTGGAACCAATAATCTGTCACAACAACAGAACACACTAAGTGAGCTTGGAATGAACTGTGAGACAGCAGTCTTGCTATGAAGAACACCCAAACAAAGACTATAGGCCTATGACGTTACCTTGCTCACAACAAAAGTTCGCGCACAACGCAGTGATGTCATGTTGATTGGAACATGGGCCAAGCTTGACTAGCTCAAATGACTTCAAGTGGCTCAAGTTTTGACCCTCCAACATATAAAACAGGGACGCATGCGCATTCCAAAGTCCATCTGTATCTCATTGCCAATCTTGAGATATCCTAAATACATGTAAGTACCCTGCCAAAAAATAGCTGCGCATTGTTTCCCATCTGTGGGCATATGGTATTATAGATTGGTATAGGATACGATAAGTACAAGCAACTAAAGAAACATTACTCAAACTCTCCAACCATGGCGCCTTTCTTCAGCAGCTTCTCTAGTGTCCCGCTCCTGCCAGGGCTGCACCACTACTGGGATTCCGGTGGAAATGTGCAGAGGAAAAATGGGAACAAGTGGGCCCTGGGTAAATTTGACTTCCTACCACACTTCTACATTCCACATCATTCCACATCATTCCACGACTTTTTGCACGGAAGAAACTCCAACTGTTCCCTGTTTTTTCAAGGCCCTTCATGGCTAACCCATCACCCATCACCAAGCGCAGTCCCGAGCATGGCTGGGTAGAGATCGCCATGCCCCGGTGGGCACCATTCGTGGTCCGGCTGCGCGGGCCACTCAGCCGGACTCATGTCGCTGGCCGTGACCTTGGGAGCCTTGTTCTGCACAAACCTCGGGCGATCATCCCAGGCCGGGGATATATCAACCCATTGGTGGCCCATGGATATTTTAATAGTCATGGGGTATTAATAATGGGCCTTAGAATAGTCTATAAGAACTATTAATAGCAATTCATTCAGAATAGCCATTGTTTTGCTAAGTATGGATGACCATTCCCAAATATGGGTTGATATACATGTATACATAATCCAGTTTTTGTCAACGGCACTCTAGGGCTTGGAACTAATGGGGCCCTTAAGGTCAGGGGATGATAACTAGAGTAGAGCTGGGGAAACTGTACCCGAAACACTTGGACAAATCATTTCGGGGCTACAAATTTGGAGAGGAGCCCGTTTGATGGCGGTTTCAAAAGGAAAAAGCAGGAGTGTGAGGAAATGCAGGGGGAATTACAGAATCGAATCGCACATTTAGTGAAACTGCACAGTAGATTGTAAATCTTGCGCCCGCTGTCCTATGCCATCCTGTCTCTGACACTTTTCCTCCCTTCAGTCTAGTCGCTCCAAGTCCGAACCAGTGCCCAACTCTGGATATTTGGACAAAGCTTCCAACGTGTCCTGAATTCATTCCCTGCCAAGGAAAAGCAACAATTTTGTGATGTGAATATTCAATCATATGTGCCACGCGGATTTCCTGAAACAGGGGGTAAAATCATCCAAAACTGGTGATGTCTATCTTGGAACCCAGTGGCTTTAGGATGTTTGGGCTGCCCATCCCTTTCTAGAGGAACCCACGTCATGGACCTTCCTGGAGCACCCTGGACCGCAGCCGGTCTCCTTGGAGGTTGAAAAGGAGTTCATGAGCATAAACTTCAGGTCCTCAGCAAAATTCAGGATGCAGCCAATTGGTGGGACTTTGCAGGTACATCAGGTACTCTGATGTGTGTGGAGAACCAATTCTCTCTCTCTCTCTCTGCATCATCTTCGCATATCTTTACCATTGTATACTATACCCCGGTCTGATCTTGCAAGTAGTACAAGCCAACATGAGAATAGAAGCAGCTCACCTGTAGACGTGGAAATGGCGTCTCAAAACGTGTTTACTCGCCTGGCCATAACCTGGCATGTGATGTTGATAACAATGACGTCCTGTTGGGCCACGTTGTCAAAGGGTCCTGGATGAATCATCACTATCTCTAGTTCACACACGCATATATATGTATATATATACAACTATATAATATATAATTATATTATTTTTTTAAAACAAAAACTATATCATTTCTCTGTGGCCAAGCTTCTGTCTTAAATTCCTTCTTCATAGAAGCCACTTGCTTCGCAATCCTGAGGATGTTCAAACAAGCTGCGCACACTGTTGCTTGAAGCAACGTTTGGAGCCAGCGTGCCATGATCATGACGAACCAGTCATCCTGATAGTTTGGTGAGGTTCAAGGCAAATTTTTTCGCATTTGCAATAATGAAAAGCAAATGTGTTTTTTTTCTCACTTGGAGATATCCAAACGATTGCGGGGCCAAAACACAAGGACGTCCCTTTCAAATGAAACAAACTTGAAACAACTTACGAAAGTTCTCGGCCCCCGCAGCTGTGACACACACTCTCACATGTCATCTCATACGCAGCATCTGTGCTGGCAAGAAACAAATCCAGGAAAGTGAGGCCTCCTGTGACCTCCAACAGGGACTTAGCCTTGTCCAAGCCCATACCTCTGCAATTAGCTGCAGCAGGTTGGTACACATCCGGGATAATTTGGTGAGGGGTCAAACAATTGGGGTACCCACAATTGGGTCATTTTTACTCTTGACACCAAGGAACCGGTGCCCAAGCCACCATTCAACTTGAGGATCAAGGTCTTCTTCAAGAGACGAGGGTCCTGAACTGAAAAGCCAATCCAGTCCCACCAAATCAACCAATTTTGTGTATGTGCATGGCAAGACCCCAGCATGGGACTCTCTTCTGCCACATGCCGTGGTATATGAAATGCTTGCCAAGCAGCTGGCTTTTCCTTCAGCTTCTCATACCTCGACTTCCAATTCCATGACTTGGAGGTTTCCTAAAATGCGGCTACCCCCAGTTCTCATCCATGTTCTTTTCGGATGTTCCATTCACCACCCAGCTTAACCAGGGGTAGCTCCATGGAAAGCTCCCCTTCAAAATAGCAGCCGATGTCCCAGATGTCCCAGGCACTCCATGAGCGACTCGACCGGATCTAACTTGCTCTCTGGAATCATGACCTCAGATCCGACTCAACGGATTTGTTGGGATCTAAACAGGAAACCATGGACTTTCCGGTGCAAAGATCAGGGGTTCCTGTAAAATTGCACATTGATTCAATATGATTCAATGGTTCATCATCATTTTCCAGTTGAACATATGCCGTCCGGAAGTATACAGATGTACACGGTACACTGGCATATCAGCACTCCAAAGAACTGCGCAGAGGTGGCATCTCCAATTTTCCCTGAGGCAACAACATCAGCACCGGAGACAAGGACACCTTGGTATCAGGAAATCACCTTCAGCTTTTCGGCACGTCCCTATCTTCTGCAAACAAGGGACCATAAGTGTACTTGAATGCGGCCATGGCGGTCTCATTCATATCATCCTAGCTTTGAGTTTCAGATAATTCCAACTTGCAGCTGGATTTTTTGTGAAGTTGCGGTAGTGAAGCACTCATTCTACATGCAAACATGTCAAACATGGAGTGCTTCAGCATGCAGCTGGTGTCTGCACTGGGGTCCTTCTTCATCTTCTCTTCGAACTTTGGCCACATGTCAGCCATCTTAGAGGGTCCAACCTGTGGATGAAGTGCCAGCAGCACTGTGTGGAGCTGATTGGATTTGAACTCGGCACCTTGGAAACGATATCCATGAAGGATGGCTTCAAGGAAGCTCCGCCCACCAAGAATCCATCAATGTTAGGCTTTGTAATCAGCTCCTGGTCAGCCGAATCCCCAAAGCTGGAAAAATAGACCCAGAAGGACCGCTTGTTGGATGAGGAAGCACCATGAGCCTACTAGCGAATATGATTATGCTTGAAGACGGTGAAGTTGCAAGGGCAAGAGTCTAAGTCTAAACTGAGAAGGAACATCCAATGCAGGATCAACAAAATAAAGATGGACAGATCATGAACAATTACAGTCCTTTTAGGTCCAGATTGCAACCTTCGTTCGGCCTTTTTTCATGAAACCATATGAAGCCCAATAGCTTACCACACATTTATGGACTTTTTAAGTTTGTTCAACGTACGCGTTGGATCGCATGTGCAAACATGGGGCTACAGAAGGTTATGGGGGTGATCCCATGCACAGTACACTTCAAACATCCAGCCTCCAGCGGACTCCAGCAGTTCAGTTTACGTCCTTGTGTTTGGGTTTCCCTTAATTTCTACCGTTGTAAGATGTTGTAAGTAAACACAGTTGTTTGAACAAACTGGGTCTTCTTTTCTTCCGCTTTCTCCTCGGTTTTCTCTCTTTCCCATTCCTCCTAAATCCTGTCCTTGCTCGGAATTGTGTTTACCTTGTCGTACTTTCCCCTCTCAGATCCCTTTCTGGTGGTGGTCATGATTCGCCTCATCCAAGGGATTCCTTGACATTCGACAAAGCAGTGGCCTATGGGAACTGATGGAACTGGTCATCTCAGTGACCACCTACGCCGTACCTCACCCGCTGCTACGCCGGCATGCGCACACTATGGTTTCGCTTCAGTGAGGTCCTTATTTATACTTATTATTGCTCCCTTTCAAACGCGAATGAACAACTGCGTTTTGACCTTGGTTCACTGGGAATTTTGGACTTGCCATCTCTGCACATGGTCTTCCAAAAAAGAAAGTGATGCCTCCCTCCCAGGTGCTCCGCGCAGTTCTCAGGGGTGACGCTGCCACCGTACTGAATCCGGACCTCCCAGGGTTTAACACGTCAGCTTTTGCAGGACATCCAATGACGGCCACTGCATATCATGCAAGCAAAAAATAAACTCGGAGGATCAACGGCACTCCAAACTTGTGGACACCTGCAAATCCTCTAAGCAAACAACCGAGCAGGCACTTTTCACTTCAAGTCGAGTAGCTTGCCAAAGCATGGTTTGAAACTTTTTAAGCTTGCCCATTCTTTGAGCCAACATCTCTTTGAATGGGCGGACTACACTGGTGCGTCCATCATGGATAGATATCCGCAGCCACCATGGTATACTACCGCATTCACTGATCCAGGTGTGGGTTGGTGGTGGCCACATCCTTACGAGAAAAAAATGTTTTTCATTGCGTTTCAATTGCAAGCCACAGTGACCGTGTTCAACAAAATCGGCAGTTCTGGTTGAACAACTCAGAAAGTCAAAATTCAACGACTGGCCCGCTCTCGGAGACATTCAAGACCATTCTAGACCGGTCTGTGCATCCAAGACCCATCGGGCCTAATTAAATTGGTTCCAACAAACGGCCGTGATTTTACCAACTGCTGCGATCCAAGAGGCTACCCTCGTGGTGGAGGATGCATCGGTGGTGCCTTGCTCCGAGGTCGTGAAAGGCTGCGCAAGAAGGACCTGCAGCTGGTGCAACTCGCAATGATGAATTGCTTGGTGCTTGGGCCAGCAATCAAAAAATATCAGGGTCATCACGGTCAACAAAAGGGAATCGTCATCGTCATCGTCATCATCATCATCATCATCATGATCATTATCATCACGACCACCCTCACCATCACTATCCTCATCATCATGAACCAGAATCAACCAATTTTGAAAGGTGAAAATCACATGAAAACAATACTTGAGCCATGTTGAAAACGGAGGGAGAAGTGATCCCCAAACAAAATCATGATTCACCGCATAATCAAAGAAGTAAATAGTGTTGAATTTTATGAACAACAACCGATATAAATATCAACATACCTATCATTCTCTACCAGTACAAGCCACTGATTCTCGCAGCAAGTGACCTGAAGTGCTTTGCCTCAAGCTCCACTTCTTGCGGGGCTTTCTGTCTTGGCCTTGACAATCTTGACATCACAAGCGGAATAATAGTGCGGATCAGTGTGGAAATTTTAAGCCCTAGGTTGAAAAGCAAACTTCGGATTCAATTGTTTGTGAGTGTTGCTTGAAATATCAACTTGAGGCCCGGGGGAGGTTCGAAAGCTAGCAGGACGATACTAATGTTGTACAAGAGACTGCTCAGCTGAAAGAATAAACCGAAACAATCAAATTGGAGAGTCTAACTGCCAAAAGGAAGAGCCGGATTGAGATCTAAACAGGGAAAAGGGCTGACGACGGTGATGATGATGATGATGATGATGAGGATGACGTAAACGAGGAGGAGGAGGAGGACGACGACGACGACGATGACTACGACGACGACAAGCCTGTAGATGACCATGAAAATGACAAATCTGTTCCTGCCCTCAAACCACGGAGCAGTGGGAATTGAACCCGGGCCTAACATTGAAAGTTTCTAGGCATTGAACTCTCCTGCCTGCCTATTCCTTGCTAGCACACGCTAATACAAGCTCAGCTTTAGTGAAAATAGTATATCATGGATCATATATCGGTGTTTCCATATCGTTTCCATAGTTTGATGACACTCTGCCACTCTGCACAGCACATTTCTTTTACGGCAATGGATTCGGCACGCTTCAGACAAGTCATGACAAGTCACTGTGGACCGCGACTCTTTGGAAGCGGTGTTCTGGACCTTTGGACAGCACAAGGGACCAAAACCTCTTCAAAGGTTCTTCACAATCTTCACATGTGTCAGCAACTGATAACAAATCCATGCACTGTTGACAATGAGATGATCAGTGAACATGTGGGCTTTTCCTCATGTCCCCGCCTCTTCTTGAACATATGCTGCGACCTTTTCCACTAAGGCAAATAGATTCTCCGGTGGGACACCCTTGAGAAAGCATGTTCTATGCCTGTTTTGCTTCAAAGAGGCTGAATCCTCAGCTACTAAAACCGACTGCAACCAGGCCACTGAGAACGGTTGGGCTTGTTTGGGGTGATGCCGTCGGACTGCGGCGTGGAAGGCTTCTTTCGAAGCTGCAAACTGGCACTAGGCGACGCCTGGCTAAGGTAGATCAGACATGATCAGACTGGATAAAAGTGGATAAGCATTGTGATAAGCATGGGTCACACAGTGTCACACATATATGCTGTTTTAAGCATGGAATTAAAAATATTAAAACAACAAAAACCATCGGAACATCACTTACATAGAAATAAGTACGTATATCAGACATGATCAGACATGTTTTGCCTCCAACCTTAGATCTGAACCTAGCACATAATCACATCACGGCCGCTGCCATGCCTTGGGGCTAGGGCGGCTAGGGCGACTCATCTTTGGGGTCGCCTTGGGAGCACTTTTCCGCTCCAATGGCAGTTCCACTTTGGCACTCTGCGGCCGCGTTCTGCTTGCGGTTGCGGTGTCAGGGCGAGATGAAATAACACTGGAGGCCTTGGAGGGAACAGCAGATGAGATCCCATGGTATTCGAGACTGTCCCATGTCAGTGGTTGAACTGCTTGCTGCTCAACTGGTTGTTGATCAGATTGATTAAGATTCTTTGTTGGCCCAGGGCTGGCATGGACAGGGGCCATCAGGCACTCATTGACTAAGGCTTGCATTTCAGCACTTCCATCCTCAAAGACTGTGACCGGTGCCATTCCTTCAAATTCATCTCCATCATTGTGCACCCAGGCCGAGTCAGAGGACACGGACAGCCCATGGTCACCATGAGTATTGGTGGATCCTGCTGAAGCGGCTGGAGGTGATACAGGATCTGGTGGGCGCCGAGCCCGTTCCTCCCAACCGGCTGGAATCAGCAAAGATCCAGGATCACCCAGCCTTTCAGCTGCAGTGCCCCCGACCACGGGGGAGAGTGCTGACCGAACTTTGGCAAAGAGCTCACCTTCCTCCGGATCAAGCTGGGGCAAATCTTGGGGCAGATCTTTGGACAACACGTCAGCCACCTGCGGATATCTGGTTGCTGCCAGGGAAGAGCTGCCAGTGTCCACGGTCTCCATGTCATGGCTCAGCGGCGTCGGTTCAGTCGATGGCATCAGAATACCAATGGCTTGATCAATAGCTGCCGTGGCAGCTGTGGTCTCTGAGGTGGAAGTCAAGGGCTCATGGATCGGATCCATTGAAACAAACTGGTCATTTGGCTGAGGAAGACTCTGAGGAAGGATGCTAGCAAATTGCTTTGACAATGTCTGGATCATGTCAGCCAGGTCGGTGGCTTCCTTCTGCCTTTCCTGCAGGGCATGATTCCACCGGGCACAGTCCTCAGCCAAAGCGGAAGTACGTTGCCATAAGGTCCCCAACATCTCTGCCATTTGCTCTTTGTCTGTGCTTGATTGAAGTGTATGTATATCAATCGGAAGGGTCTGCCTGCTGTGTGGGGGGAAGTGTTCAGTAACACCGTGTGTTGGAGTACCAGAGGATCTGGGCATCGGCATGGACGTAGTTTGGGTTAAGTAATCCGGTGCGCTGTGCAGCAGCATGTGCTCTTGTGGCTGTGCTGGCTGTGGCGTGGAGTGCAGGAATACTGGTCTAGGGACCCATGCTGCACTGCCAAATCCTTGCTGTAGCGGGAGCTGGGGTGGGATTGACTTGGGTGAGATGGATCGCACCACAGGGTAACTCTGCCTTCCTGGCAGCGCCTCATAAACATGAGGGCTCAATTCCCTGCGCGTTGGCCTTATGGGTGTGGAATACGGCCCCGGCTGCCCTGTCCCCCTCAACTCCAGTTGCAAACTGCCACCCTGTTGCCCTGACTCCTGTGGTGCCACCTTTCCATGTGCCCGTCTTCTTAGGGGTGAGGTTGGCTCCTCCTGCTGTGGCACGGGGGTCCCGGAGCGGCTCATCCGGACAGTCGGGATCTGCTGGAACCAAACGCTGGAGCGGCTATGGGGTTGCTGAGGCGATTTGGAGCGCACGCGGTGGGGGGAGAGGCTCCTGTTAGGTGCGTGGATCACTCTAGGTGCCAGGATCGGTGACACAACTGGAACTGGGGACATGGAACGGCTCGGCAATGGTGAAGGTGACCTGCCATGCGTGGTTGGCAAGCGGCAAATCTGCAGCGAATTGTGCATGATCTCTTTAGGAGAAACATCACACTTGCTACAACACTTGGATCCGAACATGTTTCGGGTCAAACTGATGATGCATGGAAGGTTCAATCTCATTTTTGGGGATGTAAACGAAACAATTTTGATTGTCATCCCAGCTGGATATAGGCAGTAAGTGGTCAACACGTGCTAAGATATTGTTCAATATAATCAAAAATAATGATAGTAGTCAAAGTGTTATGATATTGTTATATCAACTGGTTATAATCAAAGATAGATGCATTAGTCAGAGCCCCCTGGGTCCCCAAACTGGCTACCCCGTCACAACCATTGGCACCTCATCCAGTGCGAAGTCCACCTTCAAAGTTGGGGATCAGTTGAAGAAGGCTCAGAAAAGGGCGAATGGAGCCACAAGGCTGGTCTGTTGACATAATTTATATATATGCGTTTATTACCGGTTTGTTATTATTGATTTATTTATTGAATTTAGTTATAACCATTTCTAATTAATTATTTGACTAGTCCCAAAAAAATGGGTCAGGGATTCTGAGTTATATACCTAGTTGCCCATAGCGTCAACCAGGATTTATGAGTTTCTGTGCTGCTGAATTTGAAGCATTCCAGCAGGCCCCGGGTTGGGCCCCGGGCCCAGGGTGTTTATTGCAGCAACCTTTGGGCAAGAGACTTTAAGACTTAAACTTAAACTATCAATTGTTTTGGGCGAACATGATCACCCAAGCATTTGGCAATAATGTTGAGCCATGCCCAGTATCCATCACCATTGGTAAAACACACAAACAAAAAAAAAAGAAACAAGATGCAGCCCACGAACCCGAATACAGTCACGTAGAACACTTTTGTGAAACAAGGTATTTGAACAGTCTTGTAATTTTTTCCCTGTTACCGTACCAGTGCACTGTAGACTGTGGAACGCGGAAGTGCAAAGTGTGGAGTGTAGAGTGTTGAGTGTAGAGTGTGAAGTCTAGAGTGTGGAGTGTAGAGTGTGGAGTGTAAAGTGTCAAGTGTAAAGTGTGGAGCGTAAAATGTAAAGTGTGGAGTGTGAAGTGTAGAGTGTGGAGTGTAAAGTGTAGAGTGTAAAGTGTAGTAGTGTAAAGTGTAGAGTGTAGAGTGTGGAGTGTGAAGTGTAGAGTGTGGAGTGTAAAGTGTCAAGTGTGGAGTGTGGAGTGTAAGGTGAAAAGTGTGGAGTGTAAAGTGTAAAGTGTAAAGTGCGGAGTGTAAAGTGTAAAGTGTGGAGTGTAAAGTGTAGAGTGTGGATTGTAGAGTGTGGTGTGTAAAGTGTAGAGAGTAAAGTGGAGTGTAAAGTGTGGAGTGTAGAGTCTGGAGTGTAGAGTGTAGAGTGTGGAGTGTGGAGTGCGGAGTGTAAAGTGTAAAACGTGGAGTGTAAATGTGTGGAGTGTAAAGTGTAGAGTGTGGAGTGCAGAGTGTGGAGTGTAAAGTGTCAAGTGTAAAGTGTGGAGCGTAAAATGTAAAGTGTGGAGTGTAAAGTGTAAATAAAGTGTAAAGTGTGGAGTGTGGAGTGGAGTGTGTGGAGTGTAGAGTGTAGAGGGTAGATTGTAAATTGTAGAGTGTGGAGAGTAGAGTGTGGAGTGTGGAGTATGGAGTGCGGAGCGTCATCGCATGTCACAACATGCCAGGGCCATGCCTGCCAAGGAATTTGCACGTTGTGACCACTTCACGCAGCCCTGACATTGCGATTCGCACAAAGCACGCAACACGACACGTCTCAAGTGCTGCGCCTGCCACGCAAAATGACGATGGAGGTTTCCAAAGTGCTGCGCTTGCCACAAAAAACTTTAAGTCATCCTGTGAAAGCGACTCAAAAGTATTGCGCCTGCCACAAAAAATATAAAAAATGACTTTCGACACGTTTTCAAACAGGTTAGTCGGAATGTCACAAAGTGCCACGCTTGCCAAGCAAAACGAGAGGACAACCTGCTTGGAAACCTTCGAAAAGGAGAGGATGGACTTGTCGACCAAAGTGTTGCCTGCCACGAAAAACTGCAACGCATCTTCTGAAAACGTCGCAAAAGTATTACTCTTGCCACACAAAAAAATGACCTTCCATACGATACGAAACACGTCTGAATGTCACGAAGTGCCACGGCATGCCACGCGAAACGAAGCAACGCGACGTTTCAAAGCTCCAAAAATGACATCTTTTGCAGAACTTACCATAGGCACGGCCATACGGCCCTTACGCGGACGGTTGCGAACGGTTGCGAACCGTTGCGCAACGTCGAGCGAACACACCCTCAACCCCCAGACCACTAGAGTGAAACGGGAACCCTTGCTACGCATTCGGGGGCAAAACCCCAAGACATTTTGAGACCGCATCTGCTCTTCCAAGTATGGTTTTCAGCCAAGGCTAGCAGCCTTGCCATCCACAAAAAAACACAAACAAAAAGCCTGGGTGGAATGGCTTGTGGAACTTGTCCGGCTGCAAGTAAGTAGGTCTGCAACAACCTCGTGGGTGGCTGTGAGTCACGATATAGATTTGGATATATGATATAGATGTCTGCATATCTCGTATAGATTGTGGTATATGATGCGATATATATATATATAATATCAAAACACAACTATATATAACATGCAACATATTTAATATAATATGAGAAACAATACAAAGACTTGGAAAAAACTAAGACTAATACGATACATATATGTGAAACAGAATTCTGGAATCTAAAAAGTAGTGGCCTACAATTCTACAAATGTAATGAAATTATTACTGTAACCGTCAGGAGCAAATGAATTCGCTTATTCATTCCGCTCCGCTTCCTCCCAGGAACAATCTAAATTCAAAGAGGGTCGACTTGAATTCCAGTTCTGTTTAAGGAGACTTAAAAGGCTCGCGAATTGAAGAGACAACCGGGCAAGTTCGAATTTGCTATCCGAAATCAGCTCGAAACAATGAGTTTGCACTGTTATATATTGTAGACGCTCTACACCATCAGCACTAATCAACTTTCGCACAGTATGTCTACAAATATAAATATATAGGCCCACGGCATACATCGGCATACTGTATACTCTTGAGATCAGCAAATACAAGGCATCTCTTTCACAGTACAATAACCATCAATAACCGGTAGAAATGTATTACTACAGCTCAAACACTGTATAAGAATGCATTGTGTAAGAACTTATCTAAGGGACTCGGCTCCAATCCCAACTACATCATGAGAATATATGGCAATGGGAATATATCAAATCCCCACTACCTTAAGAATTTGAGGGACCCTCATATAGAGCGACTAAATGCTTGAATTATCGATTATCAACTTATCAACCACTATTATAACCAAATTCTTTGCCCTATTTTGCGAGCCACAATATGAAAGCGGTCTATAACCCTGACAAGTGCACTTCGGCTCTAAAGTGCCAATTTGAGGGGCAAAAGAGGTCTATAACGCCGGCAAGTACCACATCGGCTGCACAGGTTGGACTAAACAATGTGGGTAAAACAATAATAAACCATCCCCCAAATCACCATAAATAGGTGGCATAAACCATTCCCAAACGGATGGTTAAAGTTTAGCATTTACATTGTCAACGTGTTAAGAATTTGAGGGACCCTCACGTTGTGCATCCCCCCAAAGCCATGATCATTGGCAATTCTGAATTTGAGGAACCCTGGCCCTGCACGGGGAAAAATCGGATTCTTATCCAACTCAGGTTGTATCATCCATCTATCCACATGCAGTTCCAATATTCTACATATATATATATATAATTACATCTCCACCCGCCTCCTGCCCAAGAGACTGCTGCGACTTTAATGGCTCGCCCACAAAGTTGCCTGTCTGCTGCTGAAAAATCTGCTGTCCTTGTCGAAAGGCGTGCTCCATGGCGTCAGACCCGCGGACTCCCGCGGCGCGTCACTGGTGGTCACAATGGGCCCCCATTGTAGCGTCTCAATCTCTGGGAGGTGCAAGGAAAATTGAGGAAATGAGGAGACGTTGTGACCCTAACTCTGTAGGTTACAAAAATTATTCACAAGCTTGGGGCATTTTTTCCCAAAATGGCCTTAGCTACAAAATGCCAATTCATTTTCAACAACCTTGAAAAACGGACGAGCTTGAATACTGTCATAGTCTGTCCCTACGAAATGCCCGGTTGTTTGTCAAAAAAAAAACGGTTGAGGCACACACTTTCCTTACAAAATGCCTCTGTTGTTTGGACCATGTTCTTTTGCTACAAAATGCCAAAAACCCCTATGAAGCTCATCATGTTTTCTTACAAAATGCCATTGCGATTTTCACGATGGGGTAACATGATCAAAATGAATCCTTTTTTTAATGAGATTCACAAGTTTAAGCTACACAATTTTGGACCTGGATTTCATGTCACGGTTAGCCTAACTAAAATGGAAGCCTCTCTAAGAGGAACAAGGCCACAAACTTTGTAGCTTAAATGCGTAGGGGGATGGAAATGATACTTTTGAATACTATTGAAACCACCAGCTAATATCAGCTAATAAAGATTAGAGCATCACTTATGTGTTGGCCTTTTTTGATGGTCTGTTATGTCTTGAGAACATGTTGATGCTTGAATTGATCAAATCTTGCCAGTACACCTCCTGCTGATATGCCATGCTACTCGATGGACACGGCATTCCAAAAAACACGGACGCCTCACTAACACTTGTATTATTGTATTCAAACTATCAGAGGGGCCACCCAAATGCATGCGTAATTAATGATTCTATGATCCACAGTTCTGGAAGATATCGATGCCTAAGATATCCAAAGATATCATGAGTTGATGATATTCCGTCCTGGACAACACATGCTGGGGCCCAGCAAAATCCATGATTCATCCCACACGCAATCAACGTGTGATGTTTCTTCCCGGATAAGATCATATTTCAGACCATACTAAACCGTATTCATATGTATTCAAAATATTACTTTTCGATACTTTTCATGTATTTAGACCATGTTAGACCCATTGTAACTGCAGCCGGCTGCAGCCTTGTCGGCAACAGCAGCACTCACCGCGGACTTGAGGTACTCACGGATGGCTGCCTGGTGATAATGGGCCAAAATTGAGTACCATAAGAATTAACAACTGGTCTTTTAAGTTGCGGTACTGGTGAAGACCAATGTCATTAAATTGCTGGGTCGATATTGGGTTTTTAGTGTTGCAGAGTGAAGTTTGGCTAATTTAAATATTGTTTAGACTGACACTATTGGTAGCATTGGACTATTCATTATTGAGTGCCCAACGGTTTATCAAATATTAAAAGAACAGAACAAATAAACAATATGACAGCAACGTATGAGTACCAAAACTCTTGGTACTAGGGTTTGTCTCATAAGGTACACCAAAATCCAGTGGTTTACCATCACTTTTTACCATTGAAACTTGTTGTGTTTTGGAAAAACATGGTGAAAGGTAGTTTCCCAACACAGCCAACTATCATATTACATACTACTTAGATACCCCATGTATATCCCAATATTATCCAATATGCATATCCCATGATATACCATCCCGGAATCCATATCCTGCCTGTGTCTCTTCAGCCTGATCAGGTGTGGCAACCTTGCCGGTGCCAATGGCCCAAACAGGCCTCGTCTGGCGCGCGCCCGGGCACCCTAGCTGGTGAATGGTTAAATAGCTGGGAAATAATGGATGTCCATCCTTCCCAAATATGATTAATTAATATGTTTCATAGGTTTTGATCATACCCAGATCTGAATCAATATGCTTCATAATATGATGGTAGTAAATAACGGTGATAATGATGCTGATGATCATCTGTTGTGATGTTCCGGCTGAATTTCAAATTTCACGAAACTAAAATAGCTGAAAAGTTGGGCCATTTGAAGATGATTCCTCTGAATAAATAGACATAAATAGACCATCATTCTGGTGACATCATACTGAGGTCATTATATTTCATCCAAACACATTGATTTATATGGGTCTGTCTGAAAATATATAGGGCAAACCGCAAAACTGCAATTTAATGTGGAACATGATCAAATGTTGGGTACCCCATTTTCCCTATCTTTAGTCAAGTCCATATCATATCATCCCTGATGAATAGACTCCCATTTAGTTACTTTAATTGGGGAGGGCAATTTCAGTAGCAACACTTATATGTATATATATATATATATACACATTTATCACTTGTTGAAACTTTTTGGGGAGTGACCCATGGTAATCCCACATGCATCCACATTAATCCAATCCACCAAGGCTCATCAATTGTCATCAATCCAAGGGTCTGGTTGGTGGTTTCAACCCTCTGAAAAAATATGAAAGTCAGTTGGGATTGTTATTCCAAATATATGGGAAAAAATGTTCCAAACCACCAACCAGATATTGTCTTATACCACTGCCATCTGCTGTCTTTTGTAATTGCATCACTAACATCAAATTTCAAAGTCCACCACACGTGCGACCTTTGCAAGCAACAAACACATATATACAAAAACGATCTACGCCCTTGAACATGCCGGAGATTGAATCCTGCTGCTTATGAAGCATGAAAACATCAACGCCTCCCAAACAAAACAAGTTTTGATGGACTCACACCGGCTGCTAGGTGTGCAGCTCATATGCAATCACGATCTTGTCCCAGTCCTGCTGAGCCAGCAAGGGCAAGGTCCAAAGCAATGTCTTGACACGCGTCGAGCATGAGGCATTTCTTTCCAACCAGAACAAATAGATGACATTAAAGAATCAGCGTATATCAAAGTGATGAAATATCAAAAGTCCGCTGCCGCCCAAGGGTCCTTCACCTTCGGAATCACCGCCCCTAGCTGGCGCTTGTTCACCTCGTCAGTCTTTCCACCTTCACCTTGGTAAAAGGCAGCCTTCCTGGGATTTCGGACGAGTGGACTAAGGGCAGCACGTTCCTCCAGCGTCTCACCAATGCACAGGATCACATTTACGCCGATGTCTTGGCACTTGCCAACCTAGCCGGAAGCTCTGATGGCGACAACAGATTTGATACTTCTCACATCGCACCCGAGGCAACAAAAGAAACACTTCAATTGAAAAACATGCAAAAAGCGGCTGTAGATTGTGTGTATACAGTAGATTGTCCTAAAAAATCCATATATTCCAAGTGTTCCTTGCAGAGTTTTCTGGTTAAGATCCTCAATTTTTACCGAACTTTTTCGAAGCATCTTCTTTGCACCTTCTCTGCGACATCTGCGTCGGTCTCGCCATATTTGGTGCGACGTTCCGAGTGGCCAATCAAGGTCCACTTGATGCCCTCGGGGTGCGACGTTTCCGTGAACATCCGTTGTCATCAGTGGTGACCATCTGTGGTAGATGGGGATCCAACATAGCACAGCTCAGCTGATTTTGAAGCCTATAGAAGCCGATAAACAGGTGTTTCTCAAGGGATTCTCATGGATTCCCTACTGATGTGCAGGGCATTTTTTGCCCCAAAAAACTTGGAGCCTGCCGTGGTTAAAACTAGTCAAACCCAACCTCCTAAATTCAAGCAGCCCTTAGATTAGATATGTCGCAAACTGTCGCAACTATCTGCAAATCCCCTACTAAACCTTGATTTCCGAGACACCAAATCCAGCAGGTTTCCAGCTGTCCACTCACCTCGCAGCGCCATGGGCCATTGGTAGTACCATTGGTATTGCCACCATTATACACTGTATATACACCTCATGCCATTCTTCTACTATTGCTTAATATTAATATTAATGTTAATATTAATAACTGTAATTAAAATTAATTAAATATATAATGTTATATATATATATATATGTATTAATATTCTTATCTCTGCATGTAGATGTGGCATTCTGAATTCCCGGTCAGTCCCGCCTGTAAATGCGCCAGCATCGGTCTTGCCCACGTTCTGCGAACAAACCTCCATACCCAGGCCCTGACAGCAATCAGTATCAAATGGATCTGGGCAGATTAATGGGACATAATGGGACCGGAATTCCCAAGCCTGAAATGAGATGAAATGATATGAACATGTGTGAAATAAGTTGAAATGAAAGTCTCTTGTGTTTTTTCATGGAGTTTTGGGATAGTTTTGGGCTATGGGTGGTTCAACGGATCCATTTTTTTACCCCAAAAAAACATAAAAAAACCACACCTCAATGGACGGGGCCAAGGTGGACATCCACAGGGCCGGAGGGCAAATCACCACGTCCACCTTACCTGACAGAAACCGAGGATCCGGCTGGTGCTGGTAATGCTAACATGACTGGGGTTAATCTTGATGGGATCCATGGCACAGCATATATGGCAGCACCATGGATCCGTCATGGGTTATGTCAATTTATAAGTGTATCCATAGTGTATCCTGAATTATGATCATTTGATGATCCCCAATAATTGTTGTGTCCTTCAATGACCATTTGAGATCTCTCCAATGATCCCCAATGATCCCCCAGTCAAATTCCAAGTGATTCTGCATGATGCTTCTTGCTCTGACGAGGCACTCTTATCCACATTCGGAAGCCCCCTAAGCAACAAGAAAGAGCATTGAGCATTCATAGGGTGTCCTTCCATGTCCTTCCTGTGAAATTGATGTCTCACTGGCACAATGCATTTTTTCAAGAAGCTTCTGAAGGCAAGGAGCTTTTTCCATTCCTTCAGGAGAGAATTTGCCTCCTTCGCTGATGCAGGGTTGCATTTCCAATTGCCACCCACGATGAATTTGCCTCAGTCCAGATGGGCGATGCTTGGACTCTCTAGGAAGACAATGTCCATAAAAAAAAATCTCAGTAGCTGGAATCTACAATAAAATTACCTGAGAGATTTTTCACTGCTTGGTATAACATTCCTTTTCATACTGTTAAATCTTGTTTGCCGAATTATATACATTGCCTGCTTTTTTCCTCTAGATGCCTAGTGAAAGTGTGCACGGTGTGGTGTCAGAATGCGCGTGCGTGCACACGCACTGACAGTGTTACATCTGTGTAATATAACATAATTACATATATATATAGACCGTATTATTTATTTATTTACTTATTTATTGATTTATTTTTTATTTATTATTTTTATCTATTTATTATACATGTTATAATGCACGTGAATATATATATATATACATTATTATTATCATTATTAATATTATTGTTATTATTAATAATTATTGTTATTAATATTATTGTTATTTAATCAATCATATATGATTATACATGCACACACAGATTATATATATAATTATATATACAGTCATATATATATATATACATTACGCATACACACCGTATAGTACAGCGTGTTGAAAGTAGAAACACAGGTTTCAGGCATAAGTTTTGCAGCTAGCTTTTTTCGCCAAAGTGCGCGCCATATCCACACAGCTGAAGGAGTTTCTTAGTAAATCTACTCTCCAAGCTCAAAACAGCTTCGGCAAGACGTGTCGCATGTGAACTGTTGAAGCCAGCAATGCGATGTGGCCATAGATTTTCCAGGGCCTCAAGATTCTAGCCGCTGTGATCCCAAGATTTGTCTGCATGGATAGCTGGAAAGCTTCGTCCCTTTAGAAAAAGTAACTCACCACAATTCAGCCATAAAATGTTACAAAAATAATGTATGCATGCCAGCTTGCAAACGAAGCACAAACAGCAAAGCTTGAATGCAAAATCAAATCCAAAGCTTTTCTCCACCGCAGGCCCTTCTTCCTCACACAAGCTTCTTGCACCTCTGTCAGCCACATGTGATGATGCGACTATATACCTGTCTTATCATAAGAATTCCATGTGGTCTCTGGTTGTCACGGTCCATAGAGACACAACTAACAATGAGCCTCCGAGTGCACGGTTCACCTTCAAACAGGGGCCGAAAACAGACAACATGGCGAAACACTGAGGAGAACATCTCGGTTGAATCAAAAGTGCAGTACCTGGACCCACAACATTGGCCGTTGTTCAAATGACATCAATCATTTTGAGCCATTTTTGCGGTTGATGATTTTCACCAAAGGATTGGCCTATGGGAAATTTCACCCTAACCCTAATCTGGTTGTAAGGTCCATGATGTCCATGGAAGCACCTCTCGCAGAGCCTGTCGCTTTTTAAGCAGCGAACAGCTGCGCACGAGCCTGCATGGCGAACAGGAATCCTACAAAACGCGCACTTCAAGGGAAAAGGGCGCACTGATGCGCACTGTGTAACAATAGGGGTAGGACAGGATTTGATGATATGGCTTCAAATTGCTGATCGCCACCAAAAAACGGATGGTTCTGAGTTATGAGCTATGATACATTCTAAAAATAGTTTTTAAACATCTTTTAAACATGTTTAAACATCTTTAAACATCTTTAAACTATATACATCCAATGCTGTGGGTCCATTGGTCCCCACTTGACCCACCAAAAACGCCCCTGAGGCCCCTGGCTCTTCAGCAAGGGCTTCTGTCTGAACGCCCTGGCGAATGTCAGAAACCTGGGTAAATGGGGGTATCCCCCGGAGAAAATCTGAAAGAAACACTGGTTTGGGGAGTATGCAGAACATTAGGATACAATAGGTGACTTATTGGCAATGCTGCTGTCCGTGCCTAAACTCATCTAAACTCCCTCAAGCAACTCAACCAGGCCAGATGCTCCACTAGGATGGTTAGATCTGGAGGGAGGCCTGCAGCTTGCGATATAGGTCAAGTCATTGACCCATTGACCCAACCAACTTGATCCAAATTGATCAGCATTTGACTCCAAAAAATCGACATGTCATGAATTTCCCTCACATATCACATACCCTCTGGTAATTTAACGTAGCTATTGAAAATGGCCATTTATAGTGGATTTACCCATTAATAATGGCCATTTTCAATAGCTATGTTAAATTACCAGAGGGTATCTCAAATGCAAGTGATCCGAATGCACCAGGCCTTTGCCCTCTGAATCTATGGCCACGATGTGAACCAGGTGGATGTAGGGCGGTCGGATTCGGTCCTCGATGCTCCAGTCAGGTGCCACTTTCAGATCCCGTCGCGCTTCCACTGTCCTGAGGCAATGCCAACGCGGCTGTGCGAAAACTCATCGAAAACTCATAGGCATCTCTATGTCTATCATCAGAAGGAATCCTCATCGTCATTCTCTATCATGATCTATCATTGATCTTATCCAATCAAATCGTACATCAAAATTACATCGAAAATTACATCGACAATTACATTCTATATAAATTCTGAATATATTATGATCTTCTCCATCCACCTATCTAGGCCGGCCCGCCTGCAAAGCAATCCAAAGCTCCTATCGCCTTCCCACGCCTCAAAGGAGATGCGTTGCACCTGCCAGGAGTCCAACGATGTCCAACGGGGACTGCTATGCACAATGGAGGCACCAATGGACATAGCGAAGGTTGATGAATTTTAGGGGGTTAATATGGTTTAATGATGATGTTTAATGATTATCTTTAATGATGATGTTTAATGATGTTGTTTAATGATGATGTTTAATCATGATGTTTAATGATTATCTTTGATGATTATCTGTAATGATGATGTTTAATGATTATCTTTAATGATGATGTCTAATATAGTTTCTAATGTACTTTAGCATCCCAAACATGGGCTGAAGTTTGAGCCGTAGCCAGAAGCCGAACAACCCTCAGTTTGCCTCCATAACCTCAATGCTCAAGTTGACTCATGTCACGTATCACAGCATCCCAGGTACCCTCCGGTGTCATCAAACATGGCACTTGAACATCCTTCATAAATGATTTTTTAAATGAGATAATAATCATCCATAAATATAATTTGTTCTACATTTACCCCGCAAAACTGAGGTTTGACTTATCGTGTCTTGCCTTTATCAAGTGAGCAGGCTCCAGAAGAAAATCAGGTGCTGGAGAGAGGGAAGTAAAATTGAAGCCTGGAACCGGTGCACCAGCTGTCACAAGATGTCACAAGCAATTGCTGGTAATGCACCAGCCATGGCCAAGGGCCAAGATACATCATGTTTCGGTGCTTTCGGCACGTCTGAAACATAGATCTTTCGAATTTTTCGCCAACTTCGCATCCTCAGGTTACCAACGTCTCCGCCTTTGTCTTCGGAGATGATCAGCTTGTAGGGTAAAAACCTGGATTTCCAGAACTCCAAGCTGCAGTGTTCCGCCAGCGATTTTGCAGGCGCCCGGCGCCAGGAATGGAAACATTGGAAAACCATGGAAAACTAATGCAGCACAGTCTCCCTTCAAGGTCGGTGGAAACCAGCAGGCACACCTGTGCTGGAACTCATGTGGCTGGGTTTGTGACCATGAAACCAGGACATTGGATGATATTGGATGCACAAATTCCACTTGATGGGCAGCATCAACCAGTGAAAAGGCAACAAAATGCACAATGCCGCATGACCACAAGAGCAACTCCAATTTTCAGCTGCTTTTTGTTGATACCCAGCTTTGTTTGTGCGCAAAGCTGCATGCTACTCAGCTGGACACCTGCACGGGGTTGTGATTAGTGAAATTGAGGTTCTTCCTTTCAAAGCCTGACCCTGACAGCCCTTCTGCTTGTTGGTTAAAGCATGTTAAAACCATCCCAAAACACATCGTAGTCATCCTGCACGGGGATTTAGAAAGGAGATAGTTTCTCCTTGAAAACACACATCTAGTTGTTTTGAAAGAAGCGGCATGACAGAATTTGTCCTGGCGCCTCCAAACTCATGATGAACTGGTTTTATTGTCTTGCCACACCTCTTCCGCAGCTTTCCTACATGTTTGGTGTCAACAACAATCATGTTCCATCCCACCGTATCTGGCCAACACTGTCAAGTAAACAAACAGCACTCCAGGGAACACATCAGTCAGCAACTGGTAAGCACAACATGAAAATGAATGCGGTGCCATGGCATGTCATGGCCATTTCATGCTGCCAGGTAGCTGAGCTTCACTGGTTCTCTCCAAGAGTTGTTTTATGGCCTTGGGGCTGGTCATCCATGTCATCCATTGGAAGGACAGCATCTAATGGCTGGAGCCAGACTTAAAGATCTTATAATATGATATAATATGATCATATATAGAGACAATATGGGCTCATATAGAGATATGATGAGATATGTAGTTCCAATAGAATTAATTTCACCTTGCACCACTCTTGCACTACTCTTGCACCAATCATACCAATCCTGCCTTTGATACTGTTGATCCCTCACGCTGTGGGCGGGTCCCCAACTGAGGATCAACTGCTACCAGTGGAAAGCAGTGGTGCCAGGCCTTCCAGATCAGTCTCAACACTCTCAGCTCTGAGATGCCAACGTCGTCGTGGTCATGTTCCCATGTCTTGTTCATTCCTGAACCGGTCATGGACAACCAGAAATGGCAGGACCTATTCGGAATGGGCCGCATCCGAGGCCGAATTTCCAGGCAAGAAACCAACGGGATCTTCGACGCGTCGAATCAAGCTCATGATGTTCTTCACCTCGGAGGCATAGATTCTGCCCTCTTCTTTCCTTGGCGCAGCAATGGCCTACGACCTGGGGACCCATAGTGGTTTCTTTGTTCCCTCCAATAAGGGGCGTTTGAACGAAGCCCTTCAAAGCCGCACAATTGCAGCGTTTTTTTCGGGCCAAAGCCTGTTCTTCAGAAGCACGCCAACAAAACGAGAGGTTGGCAAGTCTTTGCATGAGATAATTGTGCAGCATTTACAAAGTAAACCCAATTGATCCCAATTGAGTGCCCTTTTCTCACAATTTGATAAGCAATTCTGAATAGTCGTGTCTGTGAATCATATTTTTACAACTTAGGCGGTGGAGATTGGGCATTTTCCTCTGGAAAATGGCGGCTGCCTGATTTTGGACCCTCCTAAAATGCCAAGGTGCTCTTCTTTCAATAACTCCCGGGTCTTTGCCGACAATTTCTTCCTGCAGAGTTTCCCTGGGATGTAGAAGCAGTCAGCACAAATATGGTGCACAATTGGCAAACACATGAAATGATATGGGATATTTATATATATATATGCATATTAAGAAATTATATACATAATAGTATAAAACACACACATATATATATATATATAATTATATATGTTACAGTAATTACCCATGAGAATCATCATCAGTAAAGCTTGCTGCGCCTGGAAATAGCCAGCTTAGAAGCGATGAATCCCAGTCCTCTCATCCAAACAGCCTCGCAAAGCTTCCAAGAGGCTTTGGAGTTTCATGGTCTCGGCATCCGCCTTAGAGAGTTGATTGGCTCACCATCGCAGTGACAACTTGGCTTCCAACATCTTCCAACAGGCTCCATTGAATCCATTGGTTGTCCAAGAATCCACCTGACACTCACCCATTGCCAAACGCCGGATCGTTGCAGTGACAATCTTCTGCTCAGCTTCGGTGAGAGATGACGCAACCAATTTGGCTCCTGCGCTCTGACTGTTGTGCTGACTCCAAGGGACCAAGGGACCGGAGGGCAGTCCTGACTGGCCAGTGCTCGCCCGGTCCTCACCAAGGAGATTGTGGAAAGGAAGCAAAACAATCAGATACAATTAGTCCTCTGTCTGTTACCAAGAGACTCTGCTAGTATCTCAACAGTGACACTTTTTTATACACCATCACATCATCCAGTCATCCACCAGTCATATCCTCCCCGGCCGTGGCCGCTGCCGTCCTTCAAGTTGGGTTCTTCACGAGACCTGAGGTCCTGATGAAATTGAACGTCGTCTCGAATGCCCTGCGCCTGATCCATGGCTGCCCTGGGAATTAAAAAAGAAAATCCTTGGCTATGGGATATATCACCATCTTTAATATATATTTATAGTATAGGTATGTATGCGTAATATATATATATATATATATATTTATTACAAATATATATATATATAGTTACTTACACATATATATATATACACATACATATGTAATATATATATATATATATTACATATATATATACAATTGCATATATATATATATGTATATATGTGTATCTGCATATGTCTATATATATATGTGTGTATTTATTTATTTATCTATCTAAACAATTATTGATTTATTTATCTATCTATATATGATATATATATATATTAATATATATATATATATGTATGTGTGTAAGTCATCTATATATAACTGGCCCATGTTCCACCGCCAAAAAAATACCAGAGGGTAGACACTGAAAGCACCTGCCATGATTTTCCTCGGACTGCCCCTTGCTGTGGTTTTGGAGCTGCAAAGGTGCAAAGGAGTTTTGGCCGAGGAGCAAGGAAGACCCACAGCGATGCATGAAGGAATTGCCACATGGTAAACAGAGTTTCTTCCTTGGCCAGTCTGCAGCATCCGAAAATCAAACTGTTGGTAGGCCACCAGAAACAGGGCATCTATTTGATATGTATAATTCTTCAACAGCATTAGCTCCTGCTACTCCTACTATAAATGCATTGGTGTGCTTGGCGTAGGGCACACCGGATCCTGCAATCTGTCGCTGCATCTAAGCTTCGATGTGTGGCACACACGGAGTGAAGGCCGATTTGGCTCAAACACTTGAGGCAGCTCCCAAGCGGAAGCCCAACGCTCAAGAAAGGCTTGGACTCTCTAAGACAGGCTGAAAGTTTGAAAGGGAAAGCCGCGGCGAAGGTGACACTCCAAAAGATTCAGAGCTTCCAGCAAGAACAACATCCCATCTCTCAATGACTCAATTCATACATATATATATATATATATACAGTATAGTATATACATCCCATTTTGTTGATCCGTGATCGCTTCGGTCAACATCTTCATATGAATGTCAATGTCAATCATATGTTTAATTTACATTGTTGCTGCCATTGTTCTTATTACATATGATCATAAAACCTATGATAACAATGTTGTTGGTGTTGTTGTTGTTGTTGTTGTTGCTGCTGCTAATGGTGGTGGTGCTGCTCAACTCCAGCCACCTTGTTGAGTGGTTCTCCTGGGCGTCCACAACAGCTGCGAGAGAAAATGCGGCGCCTCAGGGCGGCGCGGCGCCGTGCGGATGTGGCACATGATTTTCTGGTGACTTTTCCCTGGTAAAATCAGCAGAAAATCATGTTTCTTTGGGTAAAAACGGGAGAATCTTTACTGGAAACTATGGTCTTTACTAAGTCTTTACCGTCTGCAAACCACTCAATATAGGTCCCAAAGGGTTTCCTGCGGCTTTTCTTCAAACCAATTGCGAAACTGTGAGATCGTCTCAAAACCTGGAACCTCAAAATCCATGATGCCTACGGTTTGTCATTACGTTTCTTAGGTCTTGGTGAGGCCCGTTGGCACCACTAAAGCGACCTGTTGCCATCATATTCCTCATTTATTCAAATTGTCGTCAATTGAAGTGCCCATCATGTTGAGATAGATCCATTCAAACTCGTTTTTCTATTAGATCTCAAATTAAATCAACATTCTTTGAGTTGAAACCAGATTTTGAATGATTTCGATGGATATTAAACCAACTTTGGGGACTTTGACATTTTCCTAAGACAACTGTGGCACACAAAGTGGCCTTGTTCCCCCTTGTTCCCCCGGTGTTCCAGGGATCCCACTGAATCTTTGGCGCCACGGTTTCGGGCAAGGCCTCAGGGTGTGAGGGGAAACTTGAAACCATGGTTTTAATATGTTTTAATATGTTTTAATGGGTTTTGAGAAAGTAAAACAGTTCTTTTCTGTAAGTGTTCCGTTCATCCGATTCTAATTGAAGCATGAACCCGCGTCTTTGATCATCTTTGATAATCGCATTTGGTTTTCAGTGCCTCAAAACGCCCAGGCTCCCAAACTGGCAAGGGCTTCTCAGGCATTTGGGTTCCCAAGATGGCCTGACAGCGCTGAAAATGTCAAACTTTGAACTGTGGAAAACCCACCATTGTGATGGGCAAATCAACTTTGAATGGGCAAGTTTCTATAGCTATATCGGCTATATCTTAACTTTCCCAATGGTGCAATCAACCAGGGCCTGAGGAGTGTCTTCCGGCAGGGGAAGGAAGGACGAGGCCACCAAAAACTGGCATATCATATGAGTGGGGGATACGATGGTATAGTATGGGAAAATATGGGAAAATACCATGGAATGTATATAATTATTATGATCGCCTGCTATCTTTGAATGGGAACATATTTGGAAACTTCCGCAATTTCGGACTGAACATGCAATGAAATACCGGCGAAATACACGAGTCTGATTGGGTCAAAATTGTGATAGACCTGCAAGTGCTTCATGCCTTAAACCATGCATAACCTGGGGGATAAACTTCACCCACATGCAATGCCTGCTTTTGATCTGGCAACTCATCATGATATCATGGCTGGGCTGAACAGCCAGCTGTCCATTTTCAAGGAGCTTGATCGCATCTGCCAGCCAAAAAAAACATTGAAACTCTCTGAGCTGGACATAGATTACATAGGGTGTCTAAGCAAATCATTCATCTGATATCAGAAACTTTGGGCTGGAGCAAATGGAAGGTGATGCAGGAGACACTCACCCGGCGCTGATGGCGCTGATGGGCTCAGCTCAGCTTCATAAGAAGTCTGCACGCCGCTGACGCGGAAGTTCTAAAATCCTGCACGCGCAGGATAAGAGAGTGGTACCGAATTCTTCGGGCAGAACAAGTTCTGATCAAAAACCAGACCTAGCAATGGAAATTGGAAAACACCCTATTGATTTACATGACATTCCGTTATCATTATATTCTGTATATAGAACTGATGTCTTTCCATTGCCATGTTTGGTTAGAAAGGGTACTGAATGATTGCACCTTGCTGCCCCACACCCTGCCTCGCAGCAAGCAAAGGCCATGGAATAGACATCTCTCGCAAAGCCTTGCGACATGAAATCAGCGCACAGAGTAGGCTCTGTTTGGTGCGACTGTACCCTCTGGCAATCTAAAATAGCGATGGAAAATGGCCACGTTTAGTAGGTCAACAAATATATTATAATGTTGTCTAGCCAATAGTGATATCTTGTCAATAGTAGAAACATTTTTCCGCAACTCCAATTTTTCTCCAATACTAAAAGTCAATTAGCTCCATTTACTTTTAATATTGCCAAAAGAGTCATGTTCTGACCTTGTCAAGAGGGCATGGTATAGTATCCAATATTAAAAGTTAATTAGCCTAATTTAATTTACTATTGGAATGCTGACCCCCCCTGATTTGTTTTTTTTTAAATATTTTATTTGGGGGGGGTTTACTATTAGGCAGCATACATTACACACATGTGTATATATATATATACAAATCATCTACTTTCATTGCTAATTTCCATGGCTATGTTACAAATGTTACAATACCAGAGCGTGTGAGACATGTGTTACAAGTACGTTCTCAACAGTTTTCCGCCAGTCGCCTGGAGCATCACGGCTCCGCGCTTGCAGTTCGGCTGCGCATGTTGGAAATGCGTCGTCATGTCCTCGGCTGCCTGGTCCAAATCCTGCTTGCACATTGGCACTTCCTCGAAGTTTGCCTTGCAGAAAGGCACAACAAGTTTTACTTATTATGTTTAATAGATTTTAATGGCATAGCATGACAACTCATATCGGACAAATATATGTATAATTAATAGAATATATAATAATATATATATATATATAATATATATGTATGTATATATATATATATATATGGTATAGACTATGTGAATCTATGAAATATGTATTGTGGATACACTGGCTGACATTGAATGGGAATGGATCAAAATACATCAAACCCTTGCACCTCGAAAATTGGATGCGTTCAAATAGATTTATGAAGATTTAATTAATTTTGCTAGTAGTGTTTGTATTTTTTTAAAGTTATTTCAAAATGATGGTTCAGATGGTTTTGAATGGTTTCCAATCTTTGACTAATTTTGACCATCCGTTTCTGGGCCCATTGGCATCCCATATTTTTTGCTCCATACCTCCGCGGCGGCCGTAGCCCTTTGGCAGTTCCCTTCTTCGTGAGCGACCTGCACCTTCGCTGGATTCCGCTGGATAGATGTCTGCGTGCTGTTGGCCTTCAAAAACAAAGTGACATCCGTATTACATCACATCCATATCTCATCCATATGAATCTATATGATACATGTTATATCCCAGTCCAATGATCCAATTTCATGATACTTCATGGGTTTTCATGGTTCACTTTATCAGACCAGGAGAAACAACGGAAAAATAATAACGGAGTTATGGCATATGGAAGGAGAAAGGGATAATCATCTGCTGCCCGCCTTATGGAAGGCCTCCTTCAACTGGGTAGCTTTTTCCTCAGCGACCGCTGCCTTCTGGTGAAGTTTGTCTACCACCCTGGGCTGGATGTGTGCCGGCGTGCCGGGGCAACGGTGGAGCCATGGTAAAAGGAAATGCACTGCATCATCAAAAATCATCAAAAGAGGTGCAACCGAGAGACTTGTCCCACTTGATCTTTTCTTTCTCAAACTTGCCTTCGCTGTATAGCAAGAAATTGCCAGTGAGAGTGGGAAATAAGATGACACGAATTGAAATCCACTTTCAGATGCATTCATGACGTGGTGTGTTGTGGCATATTCGGACATGCAGATTGGGCAAAGTCAACGATAGAACACACACACACATATATATATATATATATATATTCCCTCGATTGAACCACGAGTGAGGCCCTACCTGCCCCGATCAGATCTAATTGGTCAGCAAGCTGAACAATCTACATGTCGCGAAAAGCAGCCAGTGCTGAAATGGAAGGGACCATTGTCTGGATTCACAGAATTTCACCGCGAGCGGAGAATTGCCCTGAAGATCCCTAAAGACTAAATGTGACTATAAAGGTTTGCGGATGCATTAGCAAATCTGAAACTTGATTTCTCTGGGCCCCAGTGAGACACAACACCATCCCAAAAGTTGTTCTGCGGCATTCCCAACTCACTTGATGCGGTCCAGTTGCTGAAGGCTGGGTCCATGTGTTGATTCACCTTGGCATTCTCCCGGTGGAACTTGGAGCCAAGGAAGGTAAACAGCCCTTGCGATGGATTTTCCGCATAGGCAAACGAGAAAACAACTGGGAGAACCATCCAATTTAAGCAAAAACAAAATGAAAAAACTAATGACATTGACGGCATAGGGCATAGGCATAGAATGGCATAGACTATCCGACCATCGATGATCATATTCAATTGTCGTTGATTCATGTTGATTCTCATCCCAATGTGTGATAATTATAATATGTGACATTATGATGATACATTATGTGACCATGACTTTTCGGTGCCTTCACCAACTCCAAACAAAGAGCCAATTGAAGCCCCGACCCCAATCATTCCGTCTGATTTCTAATTATAACGCAATCATAGGCATTCTATCCGACAAGAATTCTGACATATATTCTGGCAATTTCTGGCATATATTTTGACATTTGAGCGGCGTTGAAAATGGGCAGCGAAGTGGTTCTTTCGCGCGCAGTCTTTGATTTTGCGACGAAATTTGTTTCATAATATCTTTCATGGAAAATTGTCCGCAAATGATGTTACACCTGAATATTTAAACGCATTTCTACTATCTATCCGCTTTCCGCCACTCCTTTTGCGGAGCTTTCATGTGTGGAAGTTGTGCTTTCGCACGGAGTTGTCCACATGAGCCCGAAGACAAACTCCCTTCATGGACTTCACGGAGGTTTTTGATGCTGCTCATTTCTATTCCCAAGTTCTCAACATGTCAAGATTTTACAAGGTCCGAGCCGGTCAAGTGCTGTACGACTTGTCAAGTACTCAATTTGGCTTAAAGGACCATATCAATGACAGAAACAGTCGACACAGTAATTGTTCATAAAAAGTTCGTCGAATCCCGCTGTTGCTTCACGCATCTGAGCCCTCTGATACTGCTGACAATCGCGGATTAGTAACCTCGGCCAAAGAAGTAGGGGGTTATCCCCAAAAACGATTTACATACATTACATGTATAATTCATTTATATAATATACATCATTCGCCACTAAACTTTGAGTTTCCAGAAAAACTGAAGCCTTCAAAAATGAAGTTTCCTGACTTTACTCATGGCCCAGTAAGAATCCCCCAGGGTCGTCCTTGCTCTGCTTCCTCTGCTTCCTTTGACAATGCCTTCTGCGAGTCCTTGTTGATGGGGGAGAGCTGCCCCCCAGAAAAAAACGACAAGTGTTGAGTTGTTGATGAACCAACACGTAACTGTAGTTTAAGAGAATTTGAGTACTGGAGCCAACTCCATTCCATAGAATCATATATATATATATATGTATCCCTCTCTCTCTCTCTCCAAGAAAGATTGGATCTGATTGGGATAAACGAGAAGTAAAAGCAGGGCTAAGGCACCCTCTATGAGCAAAACATAGCAAAACCACACAATTTCCAGCATTTTCCAGCAGACTGCTTTGGGACAAGCCGCTGGAGCGTGCAGGGTCCCTGGCATACATAGACAGGCTTCCTCATTTTCAGTACGTCCCCGCAGGCCTTCAGAAAGCCAAGCAGTCAATGGGAGACTCCAGTGACTCCAGTTCCGAGCCACATGGTGGCTTCTCCAACGAACATGCTGGAACAAACAGTAACAAAGTGTAACAAGGTGTAAGAGGTATAAATTATACACTTAGGTGAATTAAAGACTCCAATGTTCGCAACTTCGATAGCACAATGGCGCCTTCAGTACCAGCAAGCCTCAGGTGTTTCAACGGGTAGGTGGTCACCCTGAAACCTTCATTGTTTTTGTTTTTTGTGGTTTGGATTGCTTTGGGGACTCTCCCATACCTTTTCATGCCTTTCTCTATTTCAGATCACTTACAGTACCCTGCGTCAAATCAACATGGACCGTAACAATAGCATTTGTGTGTGGAAACTAATCGTGCAACCCCTCCATTCGGCAGGGTCTATGTCAGTTGGCTGGAAGGCTCATAACTTTGCAATCATTTAATGTGGTAAACCCATGTAAACGCAATAATAAGCCACGCCCCAAATCATCATAAGCGGGTTCTATACACAACTCCCAAAAGGAAAGTTACGGCATTGGGTTTCCCACATTGGCTTATTTTCTCTGCTACTGGAATGCAACTGAGGAGCTTGTCCCAAAGGTCCTCATTACCTTCCTAAGTCACAGCGCAATGAAAATTCGACCCACACCGAGTGACAGCAGCTGTAGCCTTGCTAAGACCGAACAAGTTTCCAAAATAGTTCAAGATGGGAAGGTGATTTATCTGGTAAAACCAATTTAATGTATATTTTAGAATACCTCCGATATTGGAAGTCTTTGAAAGTTTATACCATCCATTTCTGCGCATGGTTTATTATTTCGTATACCTACATCATTGATTCATCACGACGTTTGTAGTGGCGAGATTGCCCCATTATGTGCAAACATATAATGTATATATATATATATATCTACATATAAGCCTCTATATACATATATATCATCATAGATCTCCCGTTGTGTACTCCATGACATCTTCGTCCAGCTACACTGGGTGTGTCATCTGGAACTGGCGGCCTCTCAGGGCTCGTGATCCCGTCCTGGCCCCCAGGAGTTCACGAAGTCGTAATGGGATTTATCATAGGATATCTCAGAGGATAGTATATCATGGGATATGTAACGGTATTATTATTGCTATGTATATATATATATATCACTATATGTATACAGCATGTATCTATATATATATTACATTACAATATCTATATATATAGATATCCCACTTATTTCATTCCAATTTCCATTTGGCACTGGCCAGACCATGAATGGCAATGTAGAAGCAATCAATGGCAATACTTCAGCATCCCATCTAGTAGGTTCCATTCGTCACCGCGGAGCCGACTCTCCTTGACCAATTCTTCATTGAGCTGCTCTCTTTGCTTCCTTGCGGGCGACAAGTGGGCTCGCATCAAGCTACACGGAAGTGCCATAAGCAAATGTCCAGATTGCTCGTGATGTGCTATAGAAGTATACATAAATCATAGTAAATCATAGTAAGTCATAGTAAATCATAGTAGACATATAGTAAATCATAGTAAATCATAGTGAATCATAGTAAATCATAGTAAATCATAGTAAATCATAGTAAGTCATAGTAAATCACAGTAAATCATAGTAATTCATAGTAAATCATAGTAAATAATAGTAAATAATAGTAAATCATAGTAAATCATAGTAAATCATAGTCAATCATAGTAAATCATAGTAGTTATGGTAAATCATAGTAAATCATAGTGAATCATAGTAAATCATAGTAAATCATAGTAAATCATGGTAAATCATAGTAAGTCATAGTAAATCATAGTAAATCATAGTAAATCATAGTAGACATATAGTAAATCATAGTAAATCATAGTGAATCATAGTAAATCATAGTAAATCATAGTAAATCATAGTAAATCATAGTAAATCATAGTAAATCATAGTGAATCATAGTAAATCATAGTAAATCATAGTAAATCATAGTAAATCATAGTAAATCATAGTAAATCATAGTAAATCATAGTAAATCATAGTAAATCATAGTAAATCATAGTAAATCATGGTAAGTCAAAGTAAATCTTAGTAAATCATAGTAAATCATAGTGAATCATAGTAAATCATAGTAAATCATAGTAAATCATAGTAAATCATAGTAAATCATAGTAAATCATAGTGAATCATAGTAAATCATATTAAATCATAGTAAATCATAGTAAATCATAGTAAATCATAGTAAATCATAGTAAATAATAGTAAATCATAGTAAATCATAGTAAATCATAGTGAATCATAGTAAATCATAGTAAATCATAGTAAATCATAGTAGACATACAGTAAATCATAGTAAATCATAGTAAGTCATAGTAAATCATAGTAAAACATAGTAAATCATGGTAAGTCAAAGTAAATCTTAGTAAATCATGGTAAATCATAGTGAATCATAGTAAATCATAGTGAATCATAGTAAGTCATAGTAAATCATAGTAGACATATAGTAAATCATAGTAAATCATAGTGAATCATAGTAAATCATAGTAAATCATAGTGAATCATAGTAAATCATAGTAAATCATAGTAAATCATAGTGAATCATAGTAAATCATAGTAGTTATGGTAAATCATAGTAAATCATAGTAAATCATAGTAAATCATAGTAAATCATAGTAAATCATAGTAGTCATAGTAAATCATAGTAGTCATGGTAAATCATCGTAATTCTAAGTGAGCCATGAAGCATAAATGTCATGAAGAAGCTCGTCGAAGCATCGATCGCATGCACGCCAGGCGCCATGGCAGATCAGTGCTCCGATGACTCGTGGTGTGATCTCTGAAGCTATGGATAGGGTCAAAGGTGGAACATCTTACTGGTGCTTAGTAGGGAATGGATGGCAATGGGGGAATGGGATGATTATTACTAGTGATTTTGGATCATTCCCTCATTCCCTACTAAGCACCAGTAAGACATGGTAGGCTTATTCCCATCATATCCCCATTTGATATCATGGAAAATAACCCATGAATTGACGTATGGATAGCTGTTGGGCATCACTGAGAGCTCCCAAGCTCAGCTGTTGCTTCCGCCAGATCCCGACATCGACATCACCACAACCTGAAGCCCTGGCCTTAAGCCTTGGTGTGATATGGCTGCTGAAACTGGTACCAGGACCCTCGTCTTTAGACTTAGATCTCAAAATGTATTAAATCATCCATTTTTAGGATATTTTTTGAAGATCTTAGAACCACTTTTGAGCAATTTTGGAGCCAGGTTCTTGTGTGACCCTGTACCTACAAACTCCTATATAGATTACTTATGCAAACTTGACCAGTTCTGGCAATCGAAATCTCGCCGGCTGAACCGAAGATCCTTCTTCGATCTCGCTGCAGAGCCTGAGCTGGATGCTTGATCTGCTGGATTTGTATGGCTTGGTGATGGTGACTGACAAGGTAAATGTGATCACCACTATCTATAGCTCAGTTGATAATTATGCATAGCTCAGTAAATGATTAAATTGTGATGCTATTATGATGCTTATGTACTGAGGGCATATGAGGGCTAAACACTCTGATTATCTCTGATTGTTGCTGGTTGATGATGGTTGAAAGCCACAAGAGTTGGTGAAAGCATAGATGGTCAATGGTTGCCCAGGCACCCTGGCTTTCTCAGCATCCTCTCCCGGGGTTTCATCCCCTCAAAATCCCCAAAATGGTCCACAGGCCACATGCCCAAGCACAGGCTGGGGCCATCCGGGGCCCTTACGAACAACAGCTCATGATACAGAGCTACCGAATGCATGTTGTTTGGCTTTGCAACGTACGAAGCCAAAAGACTGAGGCATCTGTTACAGCTTCACAGTTGTCTTACCGCCTCCGAATGACAGATTTACAATATCCTCACTGTGGGAGAACATCTTTGAGTTGAGGATCCAACAGATCCAAAAGGATGACAAGTTTGAGAAAATCTTTGAGTTAGGTCATGTTAGGTCAATTTTCTTGGTGACCTCAATGACCTCATGCTTGTCATTGCTCTCAAGCTCTGTCTGCCTTGGTCGGCTTGGACAACGTCTTGAGCCTCAAATGGATTGCCATCATTGCAGCGTTCAACAAAATCCCAATGACAACCATCGGCATCCGATAGGCATCCGATCCTGCCAGGCAGTTGATAATTGAATCATATAATATATGTACGTATATATATATATATATATATTAAGCAATTAAGTGTCCTGAGATTTACCGCATAAATTTGTAGCCAAATTTCAAACTGCATGCAGCCGCCACGGTCACCACAACAAACCCTTTCTCCATTGTTATCCATTCTCCATCCACGCACGCACTTCATCCACCTCTTCCTGATACCTGGCTCGAAAAATCAATCAGCAGCTTGGGGCTCGCTGATGCATCTCTGCAGCAGTTCCCATCATGAAAATGTTGGACGGGAACGGATAGAGAATACTGCCAAGAGAGCAATTACAACAGCACCTGCATACGCAACCGGTGTCTTTTGATCTTGTGACCAGCGTCCAGCGTTGTGACCAGGGTGAGAAGAAACAAAACCCTTCAATCCTTCAACAAACCTTCTGGACAAATCATTCTGATTCAGGGTATTCAGCCATGTCTCAGAAAATAACAACTAAAAATCTGAATGGTTGCCATTAGAAAACAATAACTTAAAATCTCAATGGTTGCTAAAAGACAAAAAACAACTCAAAATCTCAATTGTTGCTAAAAGAGAAACAACAACTTAGCTTGCTATCAGAAATAACAACAACTTAAAATCTCAATGGATGCTATCAGAAATAACAACAACTTAAAATCTAAATTGTTGCCATAAGAGAAACAACAACTTAAAATCTGAATGGTTGCTATAAGAAAAGCTACAACTAAAAATCTGACTGGTTGTTATTTAGAAATAACAACAACTTAAAATTTCAATTGTTGCAATCAGAAAAGCAACGACTTAAATCTCAATGGTTGCTACAAGAAATAACAAATAATAACAACAACTGAAAATCTCAATGGTTGCGATCAGAAATAACAACAACTTAGAATTTCAATTGTTACAATAAGAAACAACAACTTAAAGTCTGAAAGGTTGCTATCAGAAAGCAACAACTTAAATTTCACTGGTTGCTATCAGAAATGACAACAACTTAAAATCACAATGGTTGCTAAAACAAACACAACAACTTAACATCTCAATTGTTGCTATAAGAAATTATAAGAAAAACAACAACTTAAAATCCCAATTGTCTCTATCAGAAATGACAACATTTTAGAATCTCAGTTGTTGCCATCAGAAAAACAACAACTTAAAATCCAAATTATTGTCATCAGAAAAACCGCAACTTAAAATCTGGATTGTTGCTAAAAGAAAAACACCAACTTAAAATCTCAATGGCTGCCATCAGAAAAACAAAAAAATGAAATCTCAATGGTTGCGATCAGAAATAACAACAACATAAAATCTCAATTGTTGCCATCAGAAAAACCGCAACTTAAAATCTCAAGTGTTGCCCTAAGAGAAACAACAACTTAAAATCTGGATTGTTGCTAAAAGAAAAACACCAACTTAAAATCTCAATGGCTGCCATCAGAAAAACAAAAAAATGAAATCTCAATGGTTGCGATCAGAAATAACAACAACATAAAATCTCAATTGTTGCCATCAGAAAAACCGCAACTTAAAATCTCAAGTGTTGCCCTAAGAGAAACAACAACTTAAAATCTGGATTGTTGCTAAAAGAAAAACACCAACTTAAAATCTCAATGGCTGCCATCAGAAAAACAAAAAAATGAAATCTCAATGGTTGCGATCAGAAATAACAACAACATAAAATCTCAATTGTTGCCATCAGAAAAACCGCAACTTAAAATCTCAAGTGTTGCCCTAAGAGAAACAACAACTTAAAATCTTGATTGTTGCTACAAGAGAAACACCAACTTAAAATCTCAATGGCTGCCATCAGAAAAACAAAAAGTTAAAATCTCAATGGTTGCGATCAGAAATAAAAAACAACTTAAAATCTCAATTGTTGCCATCAGGAAAAAAACAACAATTTAAAATCTCAAGTGTTTCCATAAGAGAAACAACAACTTAAACTCTCAATGGATGCTACAAGAAAAACTACAACTTAAAATTTCAATGATTGCTTTAAAGAAATAATACCAACTCAAAATCTCAATTGTTGCCGTCAGAAAAGCAACAATTGAAAATCTCAATGGTTGCTGTAGGAAAAACAACAACTTAAAATCTCAATGGTTGCTATTTAAAAAAAAAACAACAATAGAAAATCTTAATGATTGCCGAAAGAAAAACAACAATTCAAAAACTCAACGGTTGCTATCAGAAATAACAACTTTAAACCTCAATTGTGGCTATAAGGCAAAAAAACATCATAAAATCTCACTCGCTGCTATCAGAAATAGCAACAACTCAAAATCTCAATGGTTGCTATTAGACAAAACAACAGCTTAAAATCTCAATGATTGCTATCAGGAAAAAAAAATCTCAATGGTTGCCAGAAGAAAAACACACCAACTTAAAATCTCAATGGTTGCTATCAGAAAAAGAACAAGTTAAAATCTCAATGGTTGCTATCAGAAATAACAACAACTGAAAATCTCAATTGTTGCCATCAGAAAAACAACAACTTAAAATCTCAATGGTTGCTATCAGAAAAACAACAACTTAAAATCTGAATGGTTGCTAGAAGAAAAACAACATTTAAAAAAAAAACTCACTGGTTGCTAGAAGAAAAACTACAATTTAAAATCTCAATGGTTGCTAGAAGAAAAACAACATTTTTAAAAATTATCACTGGTTGCTAGAAGAAAAACTACATTTTTAAAAATTATCACTGGTTGCTAGAAGAAAAACTACAATTTAAAATCTCAATGGTTTCTATCAGAAATAACAAAACATCATGTTCCCCACTTTTTGTTCGGAAGGTACCCCGACCACCACCTTGGATGGAGCCACCGCCAGGTCATCGAAATGCGCGGCGCACGCGTTGCCGGCACCTCGAGGGTGGAGGACTCACGGGGTGACCGGGTGACGGCAAAAATCTGAGGTAGGTGGCTGATAACTTAAAACGCACCTAGTATTTATCTGGAAAAAAATAATGGAACATATTGGAACCATGATTTTAATTAATTGAAATGTAGGAAATTCTAGAAATATATTTGAGAAATCACCAAGGATCTCTGATGACTCATGGGCCCAAGGAATATACAAGTGTCATCTGGGCAAAGTTGTTATCTTTCACCTTAAAATGCGCATATGGAGGTTTCCTAAAATATCTAAAATGGAGGATCCCCAAGTCACCATGGGTTTTCACCTATATACTCAAATGGTCATCCGTGATTTGGATGCTTTGTGGTACAGCCATGACTTTAGGAAACCTCAATTTTGTTAATCCCATGCCCCCATTCATATTAAACTAAACAACCCCGATATAAATGGTCCCAATGATGTGGTTTCATCCCGTACATCCACCATCGAACCATGGGCCGGTGTTGATATTAGGGGGATGGGATTAATATCATATATTTATTCATATTCTAGTAGATTGTTGGCTAGTTTTCTTTATATATATACACATATACATACTATATATATATACATGCTATATATATAATACATACTATATATATATACATACTATATATATATATATCGTTCCATCCCATTCAACACCCTGAAATTCCATTGAATCCCCCATTTCTTAGTCTTAGTCTTTCTTGATGGTTTCCCCCCAAAACTCCATGACATTTTGGGCCCGGCCTCGTGGCCATAGAGGAAGCGTGCCTCCCTCTCCAGGCACAGCAGGCTGCCATCGCTTTCTGAGACCTGGGTGAACCGCTGACCGACATGGTGATGGGCCATGGGCCATGGTGAAACCGCTGAGAAGATCTCAGAATCTCATAGTAACGTGGCATGAAATCTCAGAATCCCGGAAAAATCATAGTTGAAATGTGGCAAATGTTCAGAATATCTCTGAATTATTCATGGTGGTTACTATACCTCAGAATATCTCAAAACAAGGATGAATGAATGACTGTAACCCTCAAAAAAACACGTAATTGAGCGGTGTTCAAAACCCTCTGATGATTCCTGCTGTATACTCCCATTCGCTTTCGCGAAAGGTTCCGCACATATTCCGCAGTAAGTTTTGGCTTCCGCGAGTGCATCTGTGTTGACTTTCTCTTCCGCGGAGCTTCCGCAACGGTCTTGTTCATAACTTTGTTCTTTTGCATTTGAACTGGGGCAGGAATATCGCACACGGTTGGTATAACCATTGTGTAGCGGTGTGCCAACCTGGAGAGCAGCAGCACTGCAGCAGCTGATTATCACAGTGGTTTTACGAGATGGATATGAACAACGAAAACTCAAGCCCTACACCTGGTGGACCATGCCGTAAATCTATGCCCCATGATGGTGGAACACAATCATTTGTATATATCACATATGCTCTTCCGCGGGTCTTCCGCGATGCGCCCGGTAAACAAAGGTTCCGTGAGACCTTTCGCGGGGCTTCCGCGACTGCAGTGCCAGCTTCCGCGAAAGTATTGGAGTTGACGAGTTTAACTAAGCTCTTCTTGGGGGGTTTTGATCGCTGCGCAATTGTAATAGTAGGATTCTGTTTTTAAATACTTTTTTACCTCTTTGAGAGCCAACTATAAGCCGTCCCCATTGTGAACCCTGGAAGGGCGCTATAAAATCTGGATTCTCCCGAAAGGATTCAGAAGATTCAATGGACAGCTGGAAAAGAAATTGAAAGATGATGAAAGATGCAAAAATAATATAATAATAATAAAACACATCAAAAACAGCATGATCACTGGATAATACATGATAATACTGGATGCTTTTGTCATGGATCTTTCTGGCCATCATCTGGCAAGCACAGTTGAGCATCTCTAAGATCCCGTGACACCTGGTAGCTCTCCAAAGGCAACGCATCATCCCCTGTGCTGAAACACAACACGAACAGACCAATATCCAATGATCTAAACCTTCTAGACAGTGTCACTGGGCAGTGGCTATGAAATGCTATGAATATCTATGAATGGTTTTCAGTGGCCTTTTCATCACCATGAATGAACCTTGAGCCACTTGAGACGGTACTCCTTTTCGCGGCCACGCGCAGCTCCAAAGGAATCTTGAAACAACAGCTGCAAAAACAAGGATTCCCAGGTTCCTGGGTTCGCCGCGGACCAAGACAGGCCTGCTTTGATCAGCTCCAAAAGACCGGCGGCCGTGGAGCCTCTCTAAAACTACCAGGGTCTATGCCCTGGAGGCTGAGAACTCTCCAGTCCTGACCCTGGATTCTGCAAGAAGAGTGAAAAAAAGCAGTGAATTTTCTCGCAAGCTTCAGCGAGGATTCACCGCGTCTGCACTAGTCACTAGTCTCTCACTTCGGAGCGGTGCCTTTATCATCTTCTTTGGCGGTCCCCTGGTGACCAAGGTCCGACTTCTGATGGGAATTTCTCATGTCACCCAACTGCACAACTCATGAAGAGCATCAGAGTAATTCATAAAATAGCAATCATAATGGTAGTTAATGGTGATGATGACGATGATGCTGCTGCTGATGATGATCATGCCGCCAGGGAACGCCCAACCATCCACCAGCAGCAATGGTGTACTCGGTGAGGCCGCAGGTGGCGTGCATCCAGGAGTCTGGGAGGATGATCATTTCCTCGGATGGCGACTTGGTACCTGAAAATTGGAGGAAAACATGGGAAAACATGGAAACATTGGCGACTTGGTACCGATTGGTACTCTGGGAAAACATGGGGCCACACTCAAGATTTATGATATTTGAATATATTTTGAATATATTTGATGTCTTTTAGAAGGAACCTCATCGTCCCGATTCAAATGGCTATGAAATGAGGGCACACCATGGTACACCTCATTTTCAGGCGCGCCTTGATGAAGGTGGGCATATGTTGCATTTTCAAGCTCCCGCCATGATGAGAACCCCCCAAAAAAACATACAAACACATCTCAAATCATCTCAATATGTTTTGGAAAGCTGGGTATAGGGGTCCTATCTTCTGGGGAGAAAGGATCTGCGAAGTGCCTGGACTCGGTGTCTTGGTGATGCAACTCTATCTGGAACTCCAGCGGACACCAAAGACTTGATGGGAAAATATCAGGAGCTCGTTCGTAGATATGTTTGCTACCTGCTGAAATCCAAAACATGAGCCAGGCAGTTCGAACCGCTGATTTATATAAAATCAACTTTGAATCTAAGATTGTAGATGATTGTAATTATATAGTCTATATTAGTCTAGTATGTTATGTCCATGTTCGATGCTTACCCAAACAACTTGTACCGCATCACCAAGCCGCTCCTGGCTGCACGACACACTTGATTGCGCCTTCCCTGAGTGGCCGAGTCGACTCGGCCACAGATTTATTTGGGAGGCTATTACATATTGGTAACATACAATAACATGTATAGTAATATTACCTTACATATGGTGAGTATATGGTAATAAGTAATATCTCACACAAAGTAATATGGTAATTTACCCTAGCCCAATATATCATCATCCAAATGGTAATATACCCTACAACTTGCTGACTCTGCAGGGAAAAACTTGCCGATTCTTTCGCTGAATGTCGGGATTTTTTTTGGGGGGGGAAGGCTCTCTAATAGGTATAATCATACCTGTACTGCCAGGCATTGACGTACAGAGGGAGAAAAAAAAGCAGCCGGTCCCGCATTCCAATCCGGCTTCCAATCCGGATGATCATTATCTCTGATGCTGTGCACTGAGATTAGGACGGTGGTTGTACCTACAGGCAAGCGTCAGTTGGGTAAGGAGGTATCTTTCCCTCGATCTCCCTCGGTCAAGTGATGAAATGATGGCATTACTTTGATCGGAAAGATATTCGCACCGCGAAGGAATTTACATCAACTTTCAACCCATCTATCACTACAATAGCATACGCACACAAATTGTTTGACAAATGAATGGACAACCCCACTAGACTCATTAAGCAGGAAAAACGGGAACTACCTACAAATATTATCATACGCAATCACACACAAACATATGAACGGAAGCGCCATTGATTGTCTAGGCAATCCATTTGAAACCCATGTCACTCAAAACCATTGACCCTTGAAACTGGATGGTTCAGTAATGTTCAGTAATTCATCCCTGGAAACCTTGGTTTAGTAGGGGATTTACATGGATTTACACTTCATTTGGGACCATTTATATCATTTATAGGGTGTTTCATGGTGTTTCATATTGGGGAGATGGAACTATACCCAACAGTCGGCTGTGGGCCTCCTTCAGCATGGCGCAGCCGTTGGGAAATTCGAAGGTCTTGTTCGAGTTCGGAAGCTTCGGTGCACCGCCCCATTCCTCATGTCGTGGAGCCATCTCAGGATGGAATAGTCGATATGGCGCTGAAGATATGTGCGTCCCAAGTCAGTATGCATGATATAAAATGATGTTCTGATTCATCAATAGTCAGTATGCTGTGAATATGGACCGACCAGACAAGCAGAGCCTCTTGCCCAGGACATGAAAGTTAGTCGGAACATCTGGATCTTTTTCACATACGTTTTTTTTCATTGGCTTTCAGGCAAAGCATCCATGTAGCCGGCTGAATCCACAATGTTCCTCATGTGCACATGCAAGATGAAAAATCCCGAGCGCCATCACGTTCTTTCCATCACCATCAGGTCATACTATCAACAGCATTGTTTTTAACGGTACCCTTTGGTCATCAAACATGGCAATGGGAAATCCCCCTGTAAATGGAGGTTTCAATGGAAAATTCATCCATATCTGGAGGATTCTCCATTGCCATCTTTGACTACTGGAGGGTAATTGCATGAACAAACATGACGTGCACCAGGAAAACAACATCATGGTAACAATGCAGAACTCCAACAAACACCACTGAAGAGCCGTGGAACGAGCCATAGAAGGGGTCCAAGAGCCACCAGTGTTTGGTGCCTGGACGAAAAAATGTGGCATCAGATTTCCGAAACAAAAATCAACCAATGGTTACAAGTTACAAGAATTGTGTTGTTCTTCTTTCTGGATGTTTTTTGGGATTCTTTTTGATGATGTTCCATGATGTTCCCATGCCTGAGACTTGCGTGTTCCAAACAGGATCATGGCAGTGAAAGCCGTGGGAGCTTCCGATGCCATCGACGGCAATGATTGCTTCACAGGCTTCCGGGGGGTATCCCCATTCTGGACTGGGTGCAAAATGACCTTGGTGCCAGTGCGAACCCTTGCGTTTCTGGAAGATGTTCCGATGGGAATTCTCCATTGTCATGTGTGATATCGGAATCGTAACAAGAACTGGGGCAGCACTGTGACACATGTTGCGAATATCATGAAACAAGGGCAGCCAAAGGAAGAGCGTGCTCACATGCAAACACGTGATCTGATGTACAGTCACTTTCCTCAGCCCCCCAGAACCCCTGGTGTTGTGTCGGCTCTAGTTACAGTAGTCACGTTGGGAACTCATGTGAGGGATAAGGAGATGGGATTAGTTTTCGAGCTGAAATTGATCCAAGCATCTTCTCATGGTATCGACCAGGGATTTCAAAGCATGATCTTCGCTACAGCCATTCTCGCTCGCGAAAAGGAACACATTCTCCTTACCTGCAGCGCAATGTTGCTTCCAATCTCCCAGGATGGGACAATGCAAAGGAATCGAATCATGTTTACAATCTTTCTTGATCGTTCTTGGTTCTTTTTTGTCTTGAAATATCCTGAATCCTCTGGGACTTCTCGTCGCGACACTGTCGTGATTTGCCAGGTAATCCTTCAGGCTGGTCCGACTGTTGAGCCCGATGATCCAATCCTCGGTCAACTGATTCGACCCTCTTCGACCCTCTCAACCATGGCCCAATGGCTGGGAAATCCATGGAAATTCACCAATTTTTTCATGGGCACAACTCACTGGGAGCATCGAATTAAGCTGGAGTTTGATGCCCCGGAGTTTTGCGGAGGTTATGGCACATTCCGACCAGTTGCTGGATAGTTGAAGGTGGTCCTGATTCTGACGACAAGAGTTTCTGAAATCGTTTGGCAAATGTTGGCAAACGAAATGTTTTCGAAGCCAGCCTTGGCTTCAATATGTTGCACAAATCACAACCACAAAAAGGCATGCAACTGCATGTTGCTTTGCTTTGAAACAGCTTCTTCCATCATTGGGAAACATAATATACTCATTAATCTCATTACCTTCTATGGCAAACCATGTCGGAACGTTTGTTTAACGTCTGTACGCCCCCTGCCAACGGAACTCACGGTCAACTGCGATCATCCCAGTTCGGAGGAGGTTCACCATATTTTGCATCCCCCCAACAGTCCCCAACGAACAGCGTGACCCTGATAATCATTGATAATCACTGATAATCATTGATGATCACTGTCATATTTGTAGAAGAAAAGTAGTCTTCCAGACCCCCACATCATGGCAGGGTCATGTCTATCGTAGTCTTGGAGGGATGGTAAGCTTCCAGGCCCGTCCTCTGCCAGGTTGTATCACCCAGAAAGCGGGAAAGTTCATCCTTGGCAGAGCAAACTGTCATAAACTGTCCCCCCTGTCGCCGGTGTATCTCAACCTGCAAAGGCGGCCCCTCGGTGTTGTCATTGACAGTTGTCGTTTAGAAATAAACATTGCCCAATCCCCAGCTTGCAAACATCTGCATGTTCTGTACCAAAATTTGGTATGATCAACATCGTTCGAGTTGGCATGTCCATGCATGTCCCCATAGCCCGCTGGAGATGCCTCACATCGTCAGGCTTGCACCCAACCCCTTTCTGAAAACGTTGGGAGCCAAATCTACAAGATCACTATTTGGGGGGTTTCACCACTGTCTAACCACAAGAAAGTGTCAAATATCTATATCCCCCAAAATGATCCGAAATACAAGTGGACCAATATGGACGAATCATGATTATATAATATTATATACTGTAATCCATATGGAGGTTTCCTGAAATGGGGATACCCCTAAATCATCAACGTTCATATAGGATTTTCCATGAAATAAACCAGCAGCTCAAGGCACTTTCCCCCAGTGGTCGGCCGCCTTCCATCCCAGTTGTCTGGGAACGTCTCCCTGAGCCCGAGCGGTTTTCAACAGATTTTTTTCTTGGTCAAAGCCTGGCCTTGAATCATTTGAATCCCAAAACATCTTAAACAAAAATGAAACTATGGAATCACTATATTTTTGATATTATTTAGTAATATTTAGTACATATGTCGATTGGTTTACTGGGGAAAATGTGCAGGGAAACACCCATGCGGTTTTCCGATTTCCCATTCGATTTTTCCCCAACAAATTATCCAATGATTTAATCCACACCTTGATGCGATGAAATCAGGTTGAAATCAGCTTGGAAACTCGCCTTGACAATGACCGGTTTCGCATTGTCCAGGGCGTCGGCGAAGTCTGCCTTTAAGTCCTGCAAGAATGTATCGACAGGCTGGCGTCCCAAAAATAGCAAGGTCAATGTGGATCATCATGGCAAAACATGCCAAAACATGCCCAAATGGTGGAAACACAAGGGATAGAGTGGTGATATGTAGGGATATCATCCCAATTCACCAACCGGAATAGTTGGTAAGGCTTTTTTTCGGAGATGAAAAATGGTGGTATAGTGGGGAAATCAACCATCATGCCGTCCCTGCCGCTCAGTGTAGGTCCAATGTTTCAATGCTTGAAGAAATTGTGCAGCAATTCACTGTAGGTCCGTAGGTGCATTCATGTGCATGTGCTCATTATGGTTTTGTGTGTGCATGTCATAGAATAAGATACTTTCACATCACAGAGTTCCAAAACTGGAAAGCTATGGTTTTCTCAGGCGCCCCTAGGAAATGCACAATCCCGCTGCCTCGCCCACCCTCAGAGGACTCCTCAAGTGCCTCTTTATAAGCCTTCGTGCCATCGGCCTGGCTATGGCTGTGCCCCCGATGCACAGAAGATTGCGGAAGGGGAACACCATGGAACACCACAAAGCTGAACAGATTGAACCCGAAAAAAAGCCTGGGCATGGACATAGTCATTTGATGCCTTCCATGCTCATATCTGGGCCTTGTTCTTTTGCTGGAAGTCGGCGAAAGCCTCATTCCATCTGTCTTGCACCTGGCGCTGGCATCCAGCCGTAGTCACTCTATATACGAGCTCAACATCACTTGTCAAATTGGTTCCGGTATGCTCCGACGATTTTGTAGACTGCACTGTGATGGCATCTGGAACAATGCCACAATCATCATGACAAGACGCACCTGATAGTGTGATCCCTGTCTGATACATCAGCAAAGAAATAAAGCGACCCCAGCCATCAATAGCTGCCAGAAGCTGTGGACTTCCCATCCCACAAATGCTGATGATTGCTGATGCGTCATCCAATGGAAAGCATCTGAACATTGGAAAAAGAATCGGCGATCTTTGAGCCAAGGCCTCATCCAAGGTCATAATCTTGACTCTTGGACAGCGTTCTTCTAAACTCAAATCCTTGACCTTCCTCGGCGGTGGTTGCAAACTGGCAACGCTGTTCTGGGGAAACGACACTCATGTACTTGCAGAGTCCCAGGAAATCTTCGAGAAAAATTGCGCGGCCAAGACTCTCGTAGACATCTGTAGCGTCTTGACTGTAGTCTGTTGAATCCACTACCTGCAACCCTCACCAAATCCAGGAGCATTTCAGTTCACGAGCGGTTTGTTTGAGGTATTTACCTTGTACATATATATGATATAACCGTTTTTTTTTCCTACCAAAACCTCCAGCTTGGTCAATACTAAAGGTCGTAGGCACTAACTAGCTCTGAATTAAAAGATATACACTCCTAAGGCCACGCTCACTTGTGAAAGTATAGAGAACAAGTTTCCAATTAATGCTAAGAGCCTTCACATTGATGATATTTCACATTGAGAGTAGTTCACACTGAAAGTGTCTCACACTGGAGAGCTTCACATTGAGAATAGTTCACACTGAGAGTCATTCACACTGAGTTTGAGCTGTGTAGTCTTCAACCGTTTCCTTTGTGAAAAGGGGGCTGGTAAAGATGGGCTTGTTCGATGATTCGTTCCCGTATCTCTCTGTTATATCTGTCGAATGGGATTTGGGGTACCGATGGGTCTGTGTTTCTTATCACTTCCCATGCTTTTTGCATATTGTTACTGGTCCAAAACTGTCTGGGTCTTCCGACTCTTCGCATTTCAGTTTCTCTCGGGAGAGCGGATGTTTTTGAAAAAGTTGCTTGGTGAAGAGGGTGGTTTCTGTCTCTCCTGAGGATGTGTCCGAGTAATTTGAGTTTTCTTTCCTCCAAAATTTCGGTCAGAGGTTTGATTTTTCGATCGAAACCTGTAGTCGGCGCGTTAAGGGTTTCATTTGCCCTTCGGTATACGTATTCATTGGTGTTGTGGCGTTGTATGTATGTTGTGTGTAGTTTCAGAATCTTTCGTAAGCCTTTGAGCTGGAACGTATTAAGAAGACGTCCAGCTGACTCAGTTGGTTCCAAGGTTTCTAGGCCGTAGAGAACTTTGCTAGTAATTACTGCATTGAATACGCGCAGTTTCCAAGATCTGTTGCATTGCGCTTTTCCCCAGAAAATGTCCAATTTTTTCAAAATGGCCATCGTAGCTGAGATTCGTCGTCTTCTTTCATGTTTGGGATTGACCGTGCGAGTGATAGAAGCTCCTAAGTAAGTAGATTCATCGGTCGACTTCATAGGATCCCCATTTTGGAAAGCGATAGAACCGCGACAGTTGAAAGCAATGTAGCAACATTTTGACTTGTTAAGATTGAGGTCCAAATATTGAGATTCTTCTTCGATAAGGTGCAAGTATTGGTTAGCACTGGCAAAGCTTTTGGTCAGAATTAATGTGTCATCTGCGTACAGCAATTCGTGGAAATTAATTCCTTGGAAAGTTTTTGCGTAGCGTGGGTCGTTGAACCTGCGGTGAACATCATGAAATAGCACGTGCATTGTCACAATGAATAGGTATGGGCTGAGGGGACAGCCTTGCCTGATTCCAGTACGTTGGCTCAACCATGACGAAAATTTATCTCGGTGCATCACTTGAAACATCGGTTTCTGGTAAATAGCTTTTATGGCATCAAGGATTTCAGCTGGAATACTCATTCTGTGGAGGGATTGGAACATTTTTTCATGACTAATTTTATTATATAACCGTGTAACATTAAAATGACCATAACTACATAAGAATCCAAAAGTGGGTGCATTTATTTGGCTAGATCACCAATCATTCAAAACAAAAGCATCTCCATTTTCGGACAGGTTTCGCTGAAAATTCTGGAATCTTCTGGCAATTGGATACGGACATACGGGTATTTGGGAATAATTATATATATATATCCATGAGTAATGAGTAATAATTAGCCAGCCATGGTTAATGATATATGATGTATCCTGTATAAATCATATACATATAACCGGTATAATATTTCATCATTCATAGCTGGCCTGTGTTTATCATCCCTAGATTATCAACATCATATATCATTACGGATCTCGATGGTGTTGTAAGTAGAAACAAATCTCAACAACTATATCTCCATGAATAATGTCCCATGTTTGTTCCCCCATTTGTCAAGGCCGCCTTCTCATGCATATGTCGATGATGGTTGTAGCGCTTCTTGGCCTCGGTGGCCAAGAAATGTGGAGGCATATGATCATACTAAATATATATATATATATATCTATAACATCTTATATATATATATAGTATAAACATATTATTGTTGTTGTTATTATTATATAATAATAGTATGTTGTTATAATGTGTATTGCTGTTATTTATCATGATATTGAAATATATTAAATCTATGGATAGATTATGCATGTAAATCTTAATATATCAATGGAATTCAATGGATAGATATATGGCTTCAACTAATTACATACAATACGTAATTATGTATATATAATGTATTTATGGATTGAATCGATTGATCGAGTCAGCCATTGAGATGTACGAATCGGAAAACTGATTTAACACTGCCAACACACACACACACAGGAATATATATTAGTTAAAATCTATGCCCTATCACTGCCTTCATCAAATCCGAACAATTTGTCATGCTATTATCATGCAGCCGCTGATGGGCCTACAATAAAGCTCCAATGTTTGCCCAGGCGCTGATCTTGCCCAGGGATTCTTGTTATCTATGTAGAGACCGCCCTTTGCAGCCTCAAGGATAGTGAACTTCCGGGTTGGGGGCGTGGTGCCTCGTTCAAATGATAATCGAATGGGTCAGCATTCCAAAACGAAAAGGCTAAACGGTCCTTTTAAGACCATGTGCAATTATGATAAATGATAATTATAACAAACATATTAGTAACTAGTATAAATTAATCATGCAAAAATCCACCATTCCAACACTGGCTCAAGTCCCAAGTCCTTTCTCTCACTGGCCTCGATGTGAGGCCCTTTAGCTTTGGTCGCTTGCAGAAAGCTTGCATCCTCACCTGACCAGTCATCGTTTCCCATTGGCTCACCACGTTGTTGGTTTACTCCCAGTCACCTGATCCGTTTCATTACGTCGTTACGTGAGGTTGTTCATGGTTGTTCCAAAAATATACTTGGAAGATCGAATCGACCCAATAGAGTTCATGGGTTTTTCCGTGATATTTCTTCACGTCTTTCTCCCTTCAAGTTGCAATTTGGTGGCATCCCCCGGATCCTTTTTGGACAATGGACATGACAAAATTTATTTGACAAAGCCACCGAGCTATGGACCAAAACCTTAAGGTAGCAGTATATGTAACAATATGTAACAGTGAACACAAAAATAATCCAAAATAGCTGGTACCCTCTGGTAATTTAACATAGCTATTGAAAATGGTGATTTATAGTAAAAAAAAACCCATTGAAAATGGTGGATCTTTCCATAGTTATATGTTAGTTTACCAGAGGGTAAATGGAGTCCACCCCCCAAAGATCTGCAACCAGCCTGATTCTGCTGCGCAGTCCTGGCAGCTGGCTACCTCTTGCCCAGTTGCCTCCATTTGCGTGGCTGTGTGGCGGCTAATGGTGAGCTGCTTCTAGGATCTGTTCCTGATACGGACACACACACACATATATATATATATATATAGATAGGTATTATTTATTATATATGATGTACACAGTACATGCAATATATATATATATATATATAAATACACATTGTCATATTAGCGGTCTTAGCGGTTCTCAGAATATCTTTGCACGAAAGCGATCAGAAAAACAATTCTGATGGAGGCCGCCTCCTGTTATTTACATTTCTAATATCAAAAGGGTATCTGTGATAGAATGTATTATATGTACAACAAGATTGTAATAAAGTCAACCGTTTTTATCTGTCGGTCTGTCGGTCTACCGGTTGGTCAGTTGGTCGGTGTGTCTGTCTAGCAATCTATCTGGACAAGCGTATATTATACAAATATATACAAATAATCGCTGTCTATATGCAGTAGTGTCCAGATCTGAAGGTCATCTATCCCCCGCTCCACACTTATTTGAACCACATAAGTTCGTCTACACACAGGGTAATTAATTACCTCTAATTCTATTTGTCAATCACAATGTCTCCAATCAAAGGGCCAATTTTGGTTATACCATGTTTTCAAACAAACCCGAATTTTGCCCCACACCTGATAGAATACCAAAGCTGTCACCAAGAAACGAGCAGCCTCAGTGAAAGTGGCTGCCAGGTAACTCAAGAGTTGCAACAAGGTCGCTCCGCAAAAATCGTTGCAAATCAAAATTCATTGGCATTGGAGCATAATTCTGGAGATCTGAGAACAGTTCTTATAGTGTGCAGTCAAAATCAGCAAAGTGCCTCGTGGCAATCCATATAATCTATTGTCATTGCAGCAACCGAACAAGGCACTACAGAGAAGCCAAGTAACCATGCGCAACCTCTCACACAGCTCCCGAAAGTAATAAAGTTCGGTAGCAAGGGGAGAGCTTGTGTAGAAAGCTCTTCCACTGGAAGCCAGATGCCACAATCAATAGCAAAAGCGTCACCAATATCACGCAGCAGGAGAATCCGGTTCTACAGGAAACCTCTACTAAAGTGGTACCCCACAAATTAACCAAGGGGCTTCCTGTTTTTGTTCATCCCCGTGTTTGCTTTTTAAGCCCTCAATGTCAAAAGACTTGCACTCGGTGCTCCCTGGTTGACTGTATCCTAAATGTCATGTTTTTGTTCATCTTTTTGCCGTGGGATGCTGGCGCTTTCTGGCCACGTCTAGGTCAGACTCAATTTGGATTGAATCACTGGGATCTCACCTGTCGTTGAATCTGCAGTAAGACAGCAGCAATTTGTTACCCCACGAGTCAATATCTTATAAATCTATATAAATCTTATAATGGACCATGACATTACAGGATTCAACACATGGGGGAGCTGCAGCTATGCAACTATATGAGTCTCTCTGAAAATGGGGTACCGGGGTCCCCACAATTTTCATGCTTTATCATCTTATTCCCCAGTACATTTGTCATACATATCCATAAATGGGCAAAACATGGGGTATACTATACTATACTATGTATACTGGTATACTCTATTTTGAGACACGGCCAAAATTGTGTGATGCAGGTACTGTCCTATCTAGAATCTAGCAGCGTCAGCGACGGATGACTACTCCAGTGATTGTTCCGCAGGTTTCCATGCCTCCACGATAAATCGAAGAAAATCAGGTGGGATCTTTGATGTGACCCAAAGGTTGGTCGAAAATCGAAGAAAATCCAAATCTGGAAAAAAGCCAAACCTGCTCAACAGGGAACGCACCAACACATATTCCTCTCAGCACTCATTCTCCTGAAGTTCAAAGAAATGCGGAGAGACAAAGAATCACGGTGGTGGATGGATGGTGATAGTTCATAATGAAGAACTGATAGGAGGCACAGAAGCCATGCCTCCTAGGCGTCCACAATTTGAACGCCCAGAGATATGCATGTTCACCGGAAAAAAGCTGGTGACCACTGAGGCTGATGTTGGCTCAACAGTCCTCTCCTTGGATGGTGGTGCCACTTTGGCTTCTGGGAGGACATGCAATTCCAGGATGGAATTGGGCCAGTACCTCTATATATGAGCGATTGTGAAAACTCACGGAAAGGACATCCACAAATTTGGAAAGGTCCCATCGCTTACCACATGTTTGTACAATAATGATATATGGTAAACTTGGGGGGTATCGCTTGCAGGAAACTGCTGCATTTATATATATATATATGTGATGAACTATGAATAATATGTGATATTTGGGTATCGCTAATGTGGATATTAGAGAAATATGATGACATAACCTTGAAAAGGGGTATCGCTAATTTGGGAAGGTCCCATCGCTTACCTCGTGTTTTTAACAATTTCCATCAATTTCCATAAACCAATGTCCGTCGAATACATATTAATATTGCCGGGGTTTGTACGATATATATATATATATATATGTGTGTGATTTCTCCATATATGTATATATATATATATATAGAGAGAGAGAGAGAGAGTCTAGAGACATGTATCGCGCACACACGCGGACATGTATATTATACATATTTATGTGTGTGTGTGCTCATGTGCAAAGGGCTGACCATTATACGCATACACACATGGAAAGCAAGGCCAAACACATGAATGAAACTTTCCGCCACGGCCACCTCAAAGGCCCTTGTTGGCAAAGACCTGCCAGGCGGATGAGGTTTCCAAAGTCATGGGGGTACCTCCCAAATATCCCAAATCATCCAAGTCAGAAACGACCATGAAAGGATTGAAAGATATTGAAACCTATGATGACGACTGGGGATCCCCCATTTGAGAGGCCACTACTATTGAATCATATTCTATTTATATTCTATTCAATTCTATTCTATGGTTTCGTAGGGTTTAGTACTAGACATGATCCAGTTTGCCATTGAGAAAGCTTCGCTCCCACCTTGGTGATGGCTTGTCCCTTGGAATCCTGGCGTGCCAGCAGCTGTGGCATGCTGTGGCCGTTGGGACCAACTCGTTGGCTCACAGCAGGCCCCATGGCAGAGCTAAACCAACGCAAAAACTAATGTAAAAACTGCAGAACATGCTGCGAAATCAAGTTCTGCCCACCAGCCTTGAGATTTTGGAACTCAGGCTCGAGTTTGCTCACGGGAATCTCCATCTTCTGCCTCGGATCGAGACGCTGCGTTCCCACTGGACCTTTCCGTGGCTCTAGGTGCCTTAAAGATCTTCAAAACCTCGATGAAAATTCAGAATGCATCTGCGTGACATCTGCATGACGGGCAGTATGTCATAACATGGAATAGTATGGAATAATCTAAGCCCTGGATGTGCATAATTCATCATACTGTAATTCCAAAAAAAAAACAACACGTCATTCTGCACAAACATGCAGACAGCCGACGGGAGCAGGGCGAGGGCCACAGGCAACATTCCAGAGATGCATCCAGTGATGAGCCTTAGCTCAGCGTGTCTTGTCTTACTGAACATAAGATAAAACATATTGACAACCCCTAAGAAAATAGAAAGCTGGAAATATTAAATAAATATATGATAATATATGGAAATCATCATCTATACCATCATGGAAACAGGTCGTTTTCTATCTTTGGGGGGGTTGCTTTAAAGGCCATGGCCAACTGGCTAAGGCAAGCAACAAAATCTCAACGACCACACCAGCAGCTCCAGCAGTGAGAACTGGTGCAACGCTGCCAATCATCTTCATGCCCACAATGGGCATCACCATCGGAGCGATGGGCCTGTTTTTTCCAAGGCTGCACTCATGTGGAGATTCCTAAGTCATGGGGAGAAAAAACCCTAAAAATCATTCATTCTAATGGGATTTTCCATGATTTTCCATATTATAGACTCTAGACCATTTATATATGAACCATCCAGCTATTGGGGTACCTGCAACATTGGCACTTGAGTCAGTCAACATTCCATCCGCCACCGATGCTACCGGCTTCAGGGGCCCCTTTTTAGGCCTTGACCTAACCTGAGCTTCAATGAAGAGCCCAATACCTATTGCTGGCTACCACCGCTACAGTACCCCCGTTTATGGAAGCCCTCCTATATGGCCCGAGCTTACAGTTCAAAATAAGTCATTGGCCTTTACTTAAAAAAATGCGTGCCCAAGCTGCTTCGTAAGAATTGGGAAGCTGTGGGCTGTGGGTTTATAGCTGCCTGGAAACACAACGGTTGTAGGAGTGTGAGAAAATGGTACATAATGTGCTGTAGCCCAGGTGATGACTGATGACAGGTGGTTCAATGCTGTCCAAAAGGCAAAAAGCACGATCGAGAGAGAACTGTTTGCAGGACGCCTTGGCTTCAATTTTGGAAAGAATGACAATCGTCCATCTCTCTCTCATCTACATTCTCTGATCTGATCTCTTCCAATGCAATCCAACATTCTTGAATATGAATGGGAACCGCGTTTGCCTATTAAAATCAAAGCATCCTTAACACCATGGTCTGGCACAACACCATAGTTCAGGTAGGGCTTGTTGCTCATGTTTTTTTTCTCCCAAAACATTTTTTGCTCATAAAAACAGCACCAAGGTACCCTGCTGACCTGCAGCCCTAGACATGCCCAACTCCTTGCCCTCTTCGTCTGCAATGGCCACCTCAATTCATGGGATATATGATATATGGCGACTGTAGCGATGGGGATTTATCATATGAATCATGGGCTATCATGGGCTATCATGAAATAGAACCAATAGAACAAACGTGAACAAACAATATGAGATTTCGATACAATATATTAAATTTGGCCCGGGCGCATCTGAAAATGAAGATAGATGAAGTATGTAGCAATCTCTAGTAATTTTGAGGGGAGAATATTAATCTTCAGTTTCGAGGGTGTGCACCGTGCACCCCGTGTTTCAAACAAACCCAAATATCATCACCGACAGCACACATCGCACAAAATGTATTGAGAGGTATAGGTGTGTACATGCGTGCATACAGGGTCGCATACATGAATGTGGAGATAATGTGGAGATGTGCACGCATCATGAATCTATTTACTATGTGGTCCATTGTGGTGCTCGATTGTGGTGCTACAGAAGGAACAGTGCCACCATCACGGAGCGCGCTGTGTCTCAGCCAAGTTGCACCCTTTCCGTACCATTCCTCCATGCGAGTGAAAGAAACCTGAGTGGAAGGTTGGGTAGCTGGAAGCTCATGTCAGAAAATGGCAACTGGTTGAGCAAAAATAACGTGCCAACATATGCCACCATCTTCAAGAGGCACGTGCCTCTAACCACCTGCAATCAATCGCCAACACGGCCAGAAAGCAAAAAACATGGTGGTTTCAACATGTCTCAAGGCATTTCAAGCCATTTCAAGCCATTTCTGCTACTGGATTTTGGGGTGAAACTCAGATGTTCCTCCATTTGGATCTCCTGAGCCTCCAGACATTGGCAGTCCCTGCAGAGATCACCGCCAAATAGGGCACCTGAGGTGAACGCTTCGAGGGATCTGGAGGGTTGAAAGTTGAAAGTCACCTTTTTTTTGCCGTAAAAAATATATCTTTATGTTGATTGATATTGGACATTGCTGATCATTGCAACAATCATTGCAACAATCAGCAAGGTACCTAGGGATTGCGGATTGCCGTAGGTAATTATCCCCTGATTCAAGCTTTGAAATTCAGGTTTTGGTCAGTTGTGTTTCCAGTTTGGTATCCCAACAATATCCCAACAATATCCCAACAATATCCTAACCATCCATCACCATCAGTGGTTGCTTGTGAGCCTTAGCGCCTCGTTTCACCATGTTTCACCAAGGCACAAAAGGCCCCATGACCTGCAAAGCGGGCACAGCCTTCATCAAACGACCTGCGTGGAGTCATGGACTTTAGGACATCTGCATGAATTTTCCGTGTTATAAACTGTGAAAAACTATGAACAACTTAAACTTCATCAACATAACAGAATTTAGTGATATTTAGTGGATAAACTGGCATTTCCGTGAAATCAACGTAAACTGGCATTATAACCATTAAACTGCGATATAAACTGTTAAACTTCACCAAAGGGAGGGAATCCATTGATGTTTCCAACGTTGCGAATCAGTCTCCAAAGGGCACTGACCCCAATCTGAGGTCAGCCGAGGGTGGGAAGACCCGGGTGGAGCCTTTAAACCACGGGAAACGGGCAGCCGAATGTGCGAATCCGCACGTCCCAATGCGCTGAGACAAAGGGATACCAATTCATCCGATACCATGGAAGGTACTTATAAAATCTTTAAAAAAACATATCAGAAATCATGGGAATGCATCAAAGATATTAAATCAGAATAAATTATAGATTAAACCATAGTGACATAGATGGTTCACTCCACATTGGATTCTCCTTCCGTCCCATGTCCTTCCGCGAGTTCACCAAATTGCCGTCGCCTGATCCAGCAGCAATGGAGCAGGAGGCAGTGACAGCCAAAGCGTAGGATTGCAACAAAGAGCTCCATTCCACCTGACCAAAGAGGCCAGTGAGAGGCCACTGATGCCACTGGGTGACGAAGCACATTTTGTGTACCCTCTGGAGAACATAGCTATTGAAAATCAGTGTTCTAACATAGGTAAATCATATTAAATCATGGTAAATCATCTATAAATGCACCTTTTCCGCTATGTTAACTTACCAGAGGGCACGCAGTGTCCACCAACATGAGAGCCAACTGGATTGATGTTCAATGGGAATTTGATAGGTCCATAGACTCCATAGATATCACCTCAAGCCAAGGGACAGTGGCACCGGAACGGTTCACATAATTGTTCACCATGTTGTAGGTCTGGTTCAGCCTACGGTCAGGTGGATTCTAGCCAACCAAAACCAGAAAAATTGCACCTTATCACCGTACCATATATTTCCAATGAAAATGATGAAACCATCAACAATCTGTTGCAAGTGTTCGTAGAGTGAAGCCACTCCACAGTAAAACCCAAACAAAAAAAAACAGTTTGCCACTATATCTATGCCTTTGTCGATCTTTTGTGGCGTGCCGTGCCCAAAAACCGCCCTACTTGACTCATGCCTCAGCACGTCCACGTCCCTTGGGTCCCTTGTCCATCTTGGTCCCGGGCCATTGTGCAGCAAGGACTTGAGGGGTGCCATTGGCCATCAACATGAAAGCGCACAAGGGCACATTCATCGGCACAAAGGCGGACCTTACAAGGCAGAGTTGGATCATGTTGGATCACTGTAGATCTCAGGTTTCGCACACCGATTCCTGGCCGTTCGAGCCCCGGTTTTAAGGACAAGTGACATGCGGCCAACCTTCAACAGCTCATCTCCAGTGACTGGGTGAATGCTGACCTGGAAATCTGACGACTGCGATTCTTTTGCCAAGAATCCTCACATCACAATAGACAATAATGTAATGGCATGATATGGCATGTATATATATATGTATATAATGGAATACAGTGGATTATTAGTGGACTGTCAATGGATTATATATACATAACGAGATACAGTGGATCATTCATGCACTATTAATGGATTATTAGTGGACTGTCAATGGATTTTCCACTAGTAATCCTAGTAATCCCCGATGTTCCCAGCTCAAATCCATCATTGATTGTTTTGAACCTGCTGGGCAGGTCTTCCAAAATACACAAAAATAAATGCTCACAATTGTACCCCTGTAGGCCCCAAACAGTTATTGCTGTGGATGACCATCCCAAATAGACAGATAAGAAAATACCTGTATGTATATTATATAACCATCAGCCAGATCCGTGGGCACGGCTCAAAATAACCAAAATCCTTAAAACCTCCACAGTTGCCGACATGTTCTGCAGGAATGGCCTAAATGCATACTAATTTCAACCCAGGATTGGGCAACTCTGTTACTTGATTGGGGGCTTTCCCCAAAATAGTTATTGATTAATATCAAAACTGGTACTTGGTACGCACCTTATTCACAAACGGGCTGACATGGGCTGACACTTTCTATGTAAATATATAAATTACAATAGCCCCGAGCAAATATGCGTGTCTGAAAGTAGGGCGCCCCCAAATTTGATGCTTGCTTATCATTTTCCAGGTGCTAAAAGGGAAATTGATGGAAATTGTGCAGTTTTTGCTGTACCTCATTTAGAGACAAAGAGCTTCCACATTCTTTCGGTGCTGCCACATCTCTGCGTCCGACATGCCTGAGCTGAGATGACGGCTCAGTACTAAACCATACGAAACCAGTGTTTCCTTTGGTGATTTTGGTGTGTTCTTAATGGGGCAAGGGATCTTTAAAAAAAATGGTCACTTGGGTTCTTATTCACCTCATGCTTAGCTGATTCCTCATGATTCTTTGATCGATGTCGAACGGCGCCTTCTGGCGTCTTGCCGGTCTTCTTGTATTGCTCAAGTGCTGCCTCGGGCCATCAGCGTATCGTATCAAGAAGTTCATCCAATTGCCAAAAAAGCATGTGATTCCAAAGCACGACCCCAAAACGCAACAGAAATGCCAAACATATATCCAAACAATGGTTTGTTGCTGAAGCATGCTGAAGCAAGCTTACCAAAAACACCTAGCACCGCTAGCACTTTCATTCGAGGGGTTATGGTAGTATATTGATGTATATTCTGAGTCTGGTATTTTTAGATTTTCTGTTTCCATCCTGACTGCAAACCATTGGAGGCGAAACATGTCGGCATGCAAAGACCGTTGGGATCTGCCTGGAATGAGGACAAACCACATTCCCAGACTGCACACTGTGCAGCAACTCCTTTCGAAATGATTAAAAGAATAAGAATGATCACTCAACAAAACAATAGCAATTGCTGTTGCTTCATAAAAAGGACTATAAAGAACTGAAAAGTGGCTGCACCCAGAATGCAACCAGAATTCCAGTGATTTCTTCAAGTCTTCACTTGTCAAGAGCAAAGTTCGTGGGTCAATGTAGTCGTACATTCCCATCCTCAGCAGTCAAAGCCCATATACTGCCATGCCATCCCCGAACATGTCGGAGAGTAGTTCAGCCCATGTGCAAAGGATGAGCGTTCAATGTCGGTTACAGCAAATCAGCTGGATAGATCTTGAATGACTATGGAATTCTTTTTTTGGGGGGGCATTCCATGATACATCGAAACTTAAAGATTGGTCCAGCGAAGTCCAGCCCCTTGCTTAAACCCCAGCTCTGAAAACTCCATTCAAGCTGCAGTCTGCCATAGAAGCTGGACCTCGGCTAATCAGCTAATCTGTACTTGGCAATCCTGGGCCCTGGGCAGCTAAAAGCAACCCCCAAAGCCTCAAAAACCGCGAAGTTTGCACAGTGTGGAACGCCACCGCATGTTGACACCAAGAGAACTATCTTCTGGCATCTTCTGGTAACCCAATGCTGGAAATGGTAAGAGTGGACCTGTAAACATTCCAACATCGCAGGCAATTTTTCATCATTTTCCCTCTCAGGTTCGATCAACAAAGGATTTTCCCAGGCACTGGTCGTACTTTGGTGCATCCATGGTGAAGGGAGGCACGCCATCCTGGAAGACTATCGGATGATCCAGTTCCTCCAATATTGAGTGTCCCCATATGCTCCATATGGGTCCATCAAATGATCGATTTATCCAACATGATCCAATACTCAACAAGATCAACAAGATGTTGCGGGATATTATGGGGGCATAGTTACTATTGGGGAGATGGGACTGCAGTCATTCAACTTTCTGTTTGATAGCGCGCTGATTCTATTGGCTTGTCCTATGTTTCTAAACATATTTAATGCTGGTATCCCATGCTTTATTTAGAAAATCTGCGGAAATCATCTGTGAATGAATCTCGCTGGTGGATTTGAATAAAATGTGTTGCTTACTGCATACTTTCATAAGTTTAAGCTCAAATTCATTCAAAATCTGGATTTCCATCTGCTTTAGTTGCATTATTCATGTGTTTTCCTTGATTTTCCCTATCAAAACATAGCCATTTCGCGGTCAAAGTCGCAGGTATCGGGCCTTGTTTGCACCATCCGCCAGGCATGGGCTGCTGTAGAAGGCCAATCCAGCTGCACCAGCTGCAAGTGGTTTTCGCCAGGCCTGGGTCGATGGAAGCGATTTATTGGAGTTACCATATATGTAAGATCTATGTATAAGGGCTATATAAGCGGATAGATATAACCCTATCCCCCAAACATATGAGCTTTATATTAGGTGCGCCGTACTTCCACTTTAGGGTCCTGAAAATTCCATTGATATCCATTGATAGTATTATTTTGATGGTTAAATAATGTTAAATAGTTGCCGATTGATAGATGACCATGATTTGTGAAGCACCAAGTTACAGTCTTGCCCAACACGAACCTATTGGCATCTATTATTGGCCGATTAATGTTAGGCGAAACATATTTTCCCTAGCATTGGGAAGTCCACAAGATCCCCACTGGCCAAAAACGACAGCCACTGGAAGGCCTGGGCGGAAAAATGTGTTTTCGAGCCTGATCTTTAGTACAGTACAGCTGTAGCGTGCCACTTCAGTTCGGAACTCGAATCAGAATGTATTGAATATGATGGAATATGGTACATGGATGTATACTCTTATACTGTATGTGCTGCAATTGTGATCATATTATTCCGTGCAGTTGCCGGAATCGGTCTGCCATGGTCTACACATGTCTACACCCTCCATAAAATTTGACAACATTGTGGTGCCATTGCCAAGCAGCACTGACCTGGTTTCGTGCAGCAGAAGCACTGAAACATCCTTGGTATCAGCCGCGCGCTTCCAGGCATGAAGCTCCCATGCTGATGTGACTTTCTATGTTCTTCTTAAGTGTCCTCGTCCTGATGAAACAGTCTAAAATTAAATACAGTATATTCAAAAACAACTGCCGCAAGTAGATTTTCTCTGCATGCTTCACCAGGCCAGTTTGGTGAACAGCTTAGCATCGAAATCACACCACTGTCTGAACTTCAGCAAAAAAAATTGATGCAAAGGCTTTCCGAAAAAAACAACTGTGCTGGTGCGATCCAGGCATCTCCAGGCCAGGGACCTGCATTCCTTGAAGGATAAGTGATGATACATGATGATACGGTAAGCGCTCGCTCCCAAGTAATCCAAACATCCAACAGAAAAAAAAATGGATGTGGCTTAAGAACCTACGCTTGAGGCTGCCCGTCAGAAAGCCAAAGCACTAATGGAGTAGATCCCACTGGTTTGCGCGGTACGCGCTGCAGCGGCGCGCAAGGCCATCCTGAATGCAGATTGAATTGCATGTGCAAAACTGGGAAGTAAGAGATGCCGAAAAATCTGCAGAAATGATCTTCGCAACTGTTGATGACCCTTACAATTTTGCTAGCCCATCGGCTTCCCTCTGTCATCCAGAGAGTCAAGCATCGATTGCAGGCTCCAGAGTAGGTGGAGACTCCGGTAGAGAGATTGAATTGGACGACCCCCTATGTTGCCCAAAACTTTCAGGCGAACGCGTGATCATATTTAGTGAATGGGTCTTGATTGAACACTTGCAAAATTACAATTTACTTCCACAGATGTGCACTTACAGTAGCCCAATCATTTACCAACTCCAATTGCAACAATTAGCCATTGCAAAGAGGGAGTCCATATACATCCGCTGCACCAGTTTGGACCAAGCTGCATGCTGGGCGGCAAGGTGCTAGTCAAAACTTTGAGTCTGGAAAATCTGCGGAAACTTTGGTTTCGTACCTCAAGTTCTCAAGCTTTATCAGCACTGATGTCTTTCTTCCAAGATATTGTTCAGCGGTAGTCTACAGTATACAAATATATACAAATCCTCTCCCTGTGTGAAACCCATTTGGCCAGCTTTAGCGGGACTACAAATAATATTTACCTTGCTTTGACGGAACGGTGCACATTGTCATACTTTTTAGCAATGTCTTGATCAAAACTTGTTTCAGTCAAGAGTTCTTGGTACAATCTCCGTCGCGATCAAGTCACCTTGTTTGGTCGTGTACAGTATGGTACAGTATTCCAATGATTCCCGATCTACAGTTTTTCCTGAATGCTCTTTGCAAAAGCAGCATAATTCCACAGGCATGCGAGTCGACCGAAACAGTCCTATTCTCATGAATGTAGACTTAAGGTCCCAATTAAAGCTCTCCTATCTCTGAGATTGACAATGGAAGAACCATGTTGATCTAGTCCACAGGGCTGATAATCCGGTGAGGAAGCCACTTTAGAAACTCCGTGCTTCACACATTCAACTGGATCCTGGATCCTGCGCAAGAATATTCCGCACACGCACTGCATGAAAGCCCGGAATATCATCAATCTCTGCAGTGCGCCTAGCAGCTCATCAATGCCAGCGGCCTGCAGCGATTTCTTTGGATCCATTTAAGATATTCAACGACCAAAATCGACACTCCATCCAGCCTCGGCATCTGCCCGCGCGGCGGCCAACCCCTGCGAGCTCTGAGGCAAGGAGAAGCAAAGGCCGTCCCTGCCAGCGCGACTCAGTCCCGCTCATAGCATTCCGCTGGGTTTGGAGAACCATCAAACCATATCAAACCCCCCATCCCTTTTGATCCTTTTGCCATAGCATCCATATAGCATCCATAGCTCAATTACAGTTGACTCCAGTTGACCCTACTTCAAGTCAGGAGTTTCGACCAATCGATGCCACAACGAATCAGCAGAAGTCCGCCTCTGCCCTCCGGGCTTCAGGATTGTCGCCAGAACAGGCTCAGCAAACATTCGAACCTGCAGAGCTTCTCACGCACTAAACATGTCACCAAAAGGCTAAGCATTGTTGGAAATACATCAAGTCAAAATAAAAGACAATGTCAAGACCGGATGAATAACTCCCGGGGCTGTTCAAGTTAGGGAGTACCTGGGGGTTGACATTGCGGCACCAACTTGCAGCCAATTCCTCCTGCCAAGTTGCATCATCAACGTGTCGGCCCAGCCAGTCTCCTCTCAAGCTCCGGTTCATTCTGCAAATTCTTCACAAAACTCTTCAAATAACATCTGCAAGCATCATCCACAATCATCTCATGATTCCCATCCAATATGCCAATGAATTCCTTTCTGAATTCCTGTCCGTGTCTTGCGGCAAATCGATCACCTGGCCTTTGTCGTAGCTGCGAAGAATCACATTTAGCTCGCCCAGCTGCTTTGGTCTTGGGGGGATTCACGATGGCATTGATGATGGATGTTTTGAGGATACCAAATGCAGCAGTAAAAACAAGGGCGAAACACCGTCATTTGGGGTATTTGGGGTCTCGAAGCTGGTCATTCCCTTGCAAGCGGTGCCCGCCAGCTTTAAGTTTTTTAATAAACCAATTTAACTATAGAATTATGACGTCGAGAGACCTTCATTCATTGGAAAATGGAACATAATTAAAATTATGAAAAAAAATAAACAAAAAAACGGAAACAAAAAAAACAAAAACAAAAAACAATAACAATAAAAATACAATAAACAAAACAAACAACAATAAACAGCGCACGGTTTGAAACTCAGAGAGACTTTGTGTTTCTCCCTAATCGCCGCAGCTCGTTGATACCACTTGCTCTCAAAGTCCACAGTCTGCTGCGTTGCCTGCTGCCAAGCTGCGACCAAGACTCCCAAAATCCAACAAGGGCTGCCTAGTCAAAGCTTCAGACAGTGCCTATTGCCCTTGATGGGGGCAAGCAATCAGTCTAGGGGGTGCCCGCGGCGGCTCGTGGTAACTCTCTTTTTTTTTCCCCCAGGGAAAAAACTAAAAAAAAAACGCCAAAAAAACAATCCAAAAAGGGGGTACCACAAAAAAAAAGGAGTACCACGAGCCGCCGCGGGCACCCCCTAGACTGATTGCTTGCCCCCCATCAAGGGCAATAGGCACTGTTTGAAGCTTTGACTAGGCAGCCCTTGTTGGATTTTGGGAGTCTTGGTCGCAGCTTGGCAGCAGGCAACGCAGCAGACTGTGGACTTTGAGAGCAAGTGGTATCAACGAGCTGCGGCGATTAGGGAGAAACACAAAGTCTCTCTGAGTTTCAAACCGTGCGCTGTTTATTGTTGTTTGTTTTGTTTATTGTATTTTTATTGTTTGTTGTTTTGTTTTTTGTTTGTTTTTTTGTTTTGTTTTTTTTGTTTTTTTTGTTTATTATTATTATTATTATTTGCTGGTTTCCAGTAAAATGAAGCCTTTTACGTCATAACTATAGAATGCTATAACAATCTATAACATATATAATTAACGTGCAACATTATGCAACATTATGCAACATACATCCTATAGATGTCCTAGATGCGTAGGTGCAACCAAAGGTCACTCCAAAGTGCGCGCTGGCCATCTCTATGGCATGATGGCAAGCCGGAAACCTGAGGCTCCGCTGAGTCTTGTGAAACTTAGAAGGGACGATAGGGACAATAGACTGCTGCAAATATCTAGACATATGTCTGGGATATAAATATATCTGGGATTTAGATTTAGATGTAATTTGTGTCTAACTATGACATGTACTGATATGTGCCCAGGCCAAACTTTCAAAATCGCTTGGCTAAACTGAGGGATTTGGCAAAAAGAGAAGACTAGCATTGCGATCATGCGATCATTGCGATGTTGGCAAGGCTCAGAACTGGAAATCTGGAAGCCAGGCTGCTCTGACAGAGGCCGAACATCTTGAAAGCGCTGTCGGCACCAAGCCGCCCAAACCTGTCCGCAGTCGAAACCCATGGCCCCCACCGTGGCCGTTGTGTCACCCGTTGGACATGTCAAGTGCTGAGGTTCGCAACGCGGCATGGAAACACAAACTATGTATGCTATGACGGTTTGTCAAAATGTCTTTGTTTTGGTTGATCAATGCTAATTTCATGCATGCCGCTCCTTGTTTGGTCTTCAAAATTGTGACTTATCTAAACAGTCTGAAACCCTACTCTTCTATGTCTGAAACCGCATCTAAAACCTGCAGGAAATACATGGAAATACTAGTGGTTTCTAGTGCATGTCTATTTGGAGTGGCGCTGCTACTAGTCGTGGAACTGGAAGAACTTTCCAACAACTGTTTTTCAGCATTTTTTCCTTCTTCTCGTTCTTCTGCTGCAGGGCTTGTCCTTGCGTTTGCTGTCATTCTTGTCTTTGTCAAACCTATAAGATAAACTGAAGTTCTCTGGCGGCGACTGGGTCACGGGTCAGCCAAAGCTGACTTTTGCATATACTTTTCCAACTTTTGCTAGTGCATTGCTAGCGGGAACCTAGCGTGTAAAATTATCGTACAAATTCGCTCAATCGAACAACAGCCTCAAAAATCCAGGAAAATGGTTGAGTGGCACAGAAATTCAGTCAAATATGCTAGGAACAAAGCATGTTTTCACTATTTTCGACTTGGCTTCAAGGAAGAGAACCTGTTCAGGAACGCATCCTATGAAGAATAAACAAGCACGCAGGAACACATAGAATTTAATCTGTGAACATGGATATGGAAACAAAATGCGCAAACCTAGCGAATTTGCTAACGCTGCCTTGCAGAATTGGTGAATTTAGGTGCGTGCCACCGTGCCGCCTCATGACCAACATCCATATGAATGATCACATGCTTCTGATAACTTAACTATTTTTAATTGGCGCATGGTCATACACACACAGACACACACACACACAAACACACACACAGTATAAATAAATAATAATAATAATAGTAATAATAATCATCATCACATAATATCACATATACCATCTCTTAAATTAACATAGACCCTGCCAGATAGGGTTGGAAGATTGGTGTCCACTAGGTGATTTTCAGGGTCGATGTATCCAGGTCAGCTGCTGAAGGTCCAGGGTGTCCCCGATCCGCCTTCCGGGCTCGTTTTGGACACGCTTTGGAGCGTAGCTTTTGCAAAGCCTTCATGGCTGCGAATCCTGGGACGTGGGACCAATTCGCTGCATTAGAAAACGTCCACGCACTTTAGATGCTCCCTTAGAACAATTGCCTGTTGAAAAAACATGAGCATTATATAATTCATAAATCAATAATAAAATAAATAAATAAATAAATAAAGAAACATATGCTTATAACAGATATTATCAGATTATAGTTTGTTTAATTTATAGTTTCACTTCAATTCAACGGATCAATTGCTGGAAGAAAAGGCATTGATACAGCAGCAGCTTTCCAGTCCTACGCCCAGCTCCAAGGTCGAAGCAGACCTCTGCCGCAGTCCGATCTTCAGCTCGCAGAGCGCGGCAGTGGCCACCTGAAACACGGCAGCAACATGCCCCGTCCGCAGTATCTCCACCTCCCAATAAATGAAGGATCAAACGGAACAAACAGAACTAGGGCAGAACAAAATATGTGCTGTGCTGAACATTGCTTGACATTCCTCAGCCAAGCTCAACCTCAGGACCTCAACCTGCAGAAATTACACTGATTGTAATATTTGGACCATTGATGAAAGTCGAGACCTGCTGTGGCAAATGTCCAAAGCGAAGACCGGGAATCGCTGCACGGCCTAGGTGTTGCAAGATCACATATATGCTTTACCAAAAGCCATGAACAAATGGGCAGCTAATGACCCAATGCATGTTGCACGTATGTCCATGCAGAAACCTTGGCCTTTCAACACCAAGGAATTCGGAATTGTCACCGTGGAGTTGAGTATATTCAGAACGACCCAACGGCAACCAAGCTTCTGGGAGTCGGCAACAACATGAGGGGCACATGTCAGAAAATCGTATGGTACAGTACTACTATGTACTATTGCTACGAGCAAGGTGGAGCTAAGGGCATGTTTGGTGCTGTGGCAAAGGGCACGAAGAGGAAAACATGCTGGGAAAATATGATGACATGATGACTAAATAAGGATGAAACACCATTGAAAACACCAAACAACTATCTCATGGCCTCGAGTCTCACAGCAAAGGAAGTCAAGCCAAACATCACGGCAAGCTATATACTGTGAAAGATTTTGAACACCATTTTTTGTTGATCAAAGTCCTCATTCTCTGTTGGTTGAATCTCATGAGGTAAGGACGGGCAAGGAAACCGTGGCAATATCATGATGCGATGTTGATACGATCGAATATGATCTAATCTATTCTAATCTAATCATATCCAATCCCAAGTGATCCAAAGCCCTGTCCTTCATGAATTGAATACAATGACCATACACATCCACAAAGGAGTTTGTCTATGTTTGTCTGACAAGATATTGAAAACAGGGTGTCCGGGTATCCCATTTATATAAAATACGGTCAGTTTCCCGATGAAAATGGCTGTTCTGGTCTCTCTCTCTCTCTCTCTCTCTCAGACAAGCCAAGATCGGATGGTTGACGCAGTTTTCACGCGACTCACTGCATTTAAGCATTGGCCTTTCTACATTCAGATCGGTGCCGTCTTGGTACCCGTACGCGAAATTGAAAGACATATCGCAGCGCGACTGTATATCATGCAAAGGTAGACCAAATCCGGATATTTTTTTGGGATGATCCCCCTTACTAGCCAGCATTTGTGATGGGGAGATTGTGCTGAGCTCGCGAAAAATTGTACCCAGATCATCGCAGACCCCATATTTTCCCATCCAACATCTGCGCTGCAGTTCTACACTGCACGACTGCGTGTCTACATCAACGAGCTCAAATACCGGAGGCCCAGTAGGCAGAGAAAGTGCTTTTGCGCATCATGACTGCCTCACTGCCAGCCACAAGAATATCAAGAAGACAAATGATCAGTATTATCATAAATTACCAACTGCACCCAAAATATATACAGTAAATTATTTTCAACTATTGGAGGTATGTAACTTACCATCAATTACAAGCCACAATTGCTCACTTCCAATAGGTTTCTAAGCTCACTTCCTCTTGTGGCGCACATGGCATATCATGGCATCATCATCGGTGCCCTTCGCCGTAGGCCATGACTGCAATAACATGCCAAACCCCGAGGCTCCGGCTAATCAGCCCAATCTGCTGAGAGGAACTCTGTCAATGTGCCCATCTGAGACACATGGTGACAACATGCGACAAAGGTTGAACGGGTGCTGAAACCTGTTTCAACATGTTCCAACAACCATCCTGCACCAATAGAACCACAAACTTGGTCATTTCGGTCCTCCAATGACTCCAATAATGCTGTTTTTGCAAACATCTTGGAGCCGATCCAATCCAGTTGGTCCAGACTCCTGCCTGCGGCATCGTGGTGCTGCCTCTGCACAGTACAGAGCCCACATAAATCCCACACCTCAAACATGCCATCATTTGCATTGGTTCAGGATTATAGTCATGTATCATATATTTGCCCAAAAAAACAAACATTGCCTACACCCATGTTTTGCACTGCAAACTTCGCCCTAATTTGCAACACTGGCAGAGAAAGGTGCAGGGTGAGGATGCTTTTGTATGCTTTTGTTGCACATCTGTCAACTACGCCCACCATGCGGACAAATTATACAATCTCTTCGGCAATTTTTTAAACCTTAGAAACTGGAGGTTTAATGTTGGAATATGTTGGAATGTGTTTGATCGGTTGATTGGGCCCACAAGGGTCATTTCCCTGACCGATGATGTGGCTTTGTCTGAAAATATGGTACCTTGTAATCCACTTCGATTCTTAATCATAAATTCCCTCCTAATTACAGTGCCATACTTCGGGGTCAATTCCACAGTTTTTGATCTCAAATCCATGTCGGTGATATCCCATTTTATCATATGTCATCCCCATATTCTTGTGTTTTTTAGCATGTTTTAGCATGTTTTAGCCTGTTTTAGCCTCATTCTTCTCATTGCTGATACCAGTCATATCCTCATTTTCCCTTCCTTTTCACCCATCATTTCACTGCGGTCACCATGCCTTCACCATCCGCATCCGCATCGACCTGCCGGCGTTCCGATTTTTCCATAATTGGATTTTTCCCCATAAGGGTTCAAAATATCCCGGAAGTGATCCGAACCTTTTTTTTTCCATAATTCTTGGAGGTGGCCATTATTTCCATAATTGGTTTTTCCTGTGAAATCAGGGGGCTAGGGCAGATTGACCGGTTTTTCCATAATTATTTTTTCCATAATTAATGTTTGGGGCTCCACCTGTCGGACATGTCATGGATCCACAACTCAAACCCGTTGTTTTTTGGGGTTATGGAAATATGTATGCAAATGCAAGTATGCAGTATCAACCCAATTGGTGGCTTGGCAAAAGGAAACATCCAGATATTATGTATATCAATGGCAGGCTTTAGGGGCATATACCAGATCTTTAGACACATATTTTCTATAATTCAATATTCCCCCTTAAAATGCATTCAAATTGCGAACATCACATGATATTATGTATATCAATGGAAGACTTAGGGGCATATACCATATCTTCAGACACATATTTTCTATAATTCTATAATTCAATATTCCCCCTTAAAATGCATTCAAATTGCGAATCGATGGACATACAGTCACCGACAGAATTATGGAAAAAAACATAATTATGGAAACAATAATTATGGAAAAAAAAAGGTTCGTAACTTTTCTATCATAGACAGGCGGCGCCTGTAAATTGAAACGTTTTTTTTTCCATAATTCTGTCGGGTGCTGTATATGTAACCATCCAAAAGATATCATATATATATATATGTTTATATCATCTTCAGCTGATCAGCCATTCCAATCCATTCCAATCCAATCATTCCACAGGTCACACATCCCACTCGTGTCCTCGGACTCTTCAAGACCCTCCTTCACCGACTCGTTGTTCCTAGGTTGGCGCTCTACACTGTGTTTTCAAAGGACAGAATATGGCAGAATGGCTTAACAAATTTCCACCACTTACCTACAGAAGCGGCCTGGCATGCCACCACTGTGCTTCCACCATGTCACCATTGTGCCCGCTTTCTAGCCTGCACATCCCTGTGCCATGTCCTCATACTATCTGATACCCCTGTACTGACTGCAAAGGTCCTGGAGATGGTACTCTTATTTTTGAAGGATATTTTTGTGATGAAAGGAACATAAACCCTCAGGAAACTCAACGTGAGTTGAACTCTTTGACTCTTCCAAGGCGAGAAACCGTGTTCACACCTTGCCCAACTTTGGGCCTGCCATCTTCCCATAAAGCTCAAATTCTTAGGGCAACTAATCTAGTCGCTTAGGTTTTGGATGGCTTTGGCATCCCAGGACCTAACCACACCCGCTTCAGCGAATTCGCTCCTGCTGATTTTTTTCTCCTGCCGTGTCAAGCACCTACTCATATTTGGCATGCCCTTGGTGAAACTACGAGTTCACCTGGTCAGATTTTTACCGGGTGATCTGAACAACTATTGATACAGCCGGATTCCGGATCCATCCAAAATCAGTCAAAATTGGCAAATCCTAGTTTCTTAATGCAACTTCTCTATCAAAACAAAGCATGCTTCGACAACTTTGGTGATCCATGCTCTGAACAAGAAGAGGTTGAAAGCGGAGCGAACTGGTACCATTTGCTCTGAGGAAGCAAAACGCTTCATGGATGGCATCGTACTGTTTTTGCAGCAAAATTGTTCACAATTGTTGCTTACAAACAGATAAATCAATATAAATCATTTTTTCTCCAACTGTTTTGCTTCAAGAAATTGGGCACGGACTAATCGTTCCTTGCGGGCTGCGGCAGGGAAGGACTTGACAGCCCAGAACCTGGTCGATGCGCCAACAAAGAGTGCATCCTGCGAATGGATTTGTAGTTTTGGTGGAAAACCTGTCCAATAGATCAGGTTAGACAATTTCCTGTCTATTGATTGAAAAATTGATGCACGATCGTCAGAAACAGCAGAACCCTTTGGTCTCGTATTGGCTAGATCAAGCCTACTTCGCACCTCTGATCAATGCAAATCTTAACTTACATCCCCAACGTTAATTTTGATTAAGATCTGTTCTGTGTAGGAAATGTGACAGTTTTACTTTGAATTATAAAATGAATTTGGGTTTATTATTCACAATTAGTTGGACTGTTATGTTAACATGGTTGGATTCATAATATATAAATACATATATATATATATATATGTTATACACTCTAAAATGTCATTATCATCATCATCATCATCATCATCATCATCATCCTCATCCTCATCCTCATCATCATCATCATCATCATCATCATCATTTCTCACCTATCCTTGGTGACTTTTAAGGGAAAGCCTGGTTGATTTTTTGGAGGCCATGTGGAAGGTCCCCAATTTCGAATGCTAAAGCGTCGGCAAACCCGTTCCTGGCCTGACTCTCGCAGCCTGCAGGCCCATCATCCATCAACAGGTCAGCCTTGACGGCCACTGCTTGGAAAGTCTTGGGCAGCTACAAAACTCCAAGATGTGCATCATCATCGTTATCTTCATCATCCTCATCGTCATTCTCATCATCACCATAATCACAATTATATAGTCATCATAAAACAATATCAATAATAATAATAATCATCATCATCGTCCTCGTCTCCGTCGTTGCCATCACCATCATCACCATCATCATCATCATCATCATCATCATCATCGCCATCGCCACCGTCATCGCTATCGTAACCATTGCTGCCATCCTAGTCACGATCATCATGATCATGATAATGTTCATCATCATGATCATGATCATGATCATCGTCATCATCGTCATCATGATCAGCATGGTCGTCATCATCATCATAATCATGATCATCAATGTCATCAATGTCATCAATATCATCATATTATCATGTTGTCATCATGTTGTCATCATGCTGTCATTATGGTGTCATCATGTTGTCATCATGTTGTCATCATGGTGTCACCATGGTGTCATCATGGTGTCGTCGTCATCATCATCATCATCATCATCATCATCATCATGATCATCATGATGTCCTCCAACTAACTTCGTTGATATTCATCGATTAAAACATATGTCAGCCCTTGCAGCATCTTGCAGCCATGGATGTTCCTCAAGACACCTTTGCATTGCCCCATGACTAATCCACGGCTACAGTCTGAGCCGGGCACCCTGGAATGTGCGTGAGTTCGGACCTGAGGAAACATAGCAACGTGGATCTTCACAGTGTTCGTTTTTACTTTGCGAATGATCTCGGCCTCTCGGCATTTGACGTTATCAAAGTATGATCCTATCAGAGCCGACCAAGGCTCAGGTCGAGCAAACGTACTGGCCTCTTCTTGAAAATAACTATATAAATAACTTGTTGCTGTCAACACTAACAGTCACTAACGCTGTTCACACTGCAATCACTCGATCCCCAGTATGTTCAGGGTGTGACCTCATTCTCGAGGAATTGCGGGAGGTGTTGCCGCACCTCGGGTGCTGATTTTTGTAGATCAGGGCAGGCCTAAGAATTTCGAATGCCACAATTGTCCGAGCAAGAAATATGAAGTGGAACTCATGTTACCAAGTCTTCTCAAGGTCAAAGAAGTTGAAATTGGAGCGGAACATCATGGATGGAGTTGGTCGAAATTGAACCTATTAGTAGAAAGCACTCAGCAGTGTCTAAACCTGATCGCAAGAGCAGGCAATCGAACGCCTTCAATTTTCTCCATACAGCTCTCACCTTGGAATATTGCATTCGCGTCGCAAACCAACAATTTCATCTATTGTAGATTAAGGCACTGTTAGTGGTGAAGGGCTGATGTTCTGCGGAGAGTTGCGTGGTTTGCCCCAACCTGAACAGGGATGAACAGGGAAATGCAGGTTAACTTGATGGCGAACCCCAACCATTGTTGTGGGAACGCATCGTGGACAAATATGAAACTGTTACAACTTAGACTTATAACTTATATAGTTATTTATTTAGTCATTTGTTTAAATCGAAATATTAATTGTAATTATAATAAGATGTTAATATATTAATATTAATATTTATAATGAATACAGTGGTTCATTGCGCATGTGTCCAAATTTGTCTCCGTGTGTGCATTTAAGCCTTGATATTGCGGAAATTTGCAGAATATGTGTGATGTTCGTGGTGTGCACACATGCAATTGTCAAAGAACCAAACACGACTTGTAGACGACTCCGTTCCGGTTGTCCACAGCAGCGGTGCCTCTAAGAACAGTTCGTAGGACCTGGTGTATTTGCCAGAGTCAGTGCACATGCACCAGTCCCCTCAGTGTCTGACACAATGAATTCAGTAATTCACAAGTGATAAAGCATCACTTCTGTGCCCTTCCTAAACCCTGGTTGATACATCAACAACAGTAAAGTATCTGGTAGGCCCCCTGTGGCCCCCCATGGCCCTCTACCTCGCGCGAAATCTGCTGGGCATCGATGTGGCCGTGTGCGACTTGCTCAATCATTAAGGCGTGGCAGCATTCCTGCGCAGAGCTTGGTAGGGATTCCCGTAAGATAAATATATATATAATATATATATAGATAGATATGACAACCCCCCACAAAGACCAGGTACCGTAACCACCTATAATAACCAATCAAGAGGCGCTCAGCTGGATTTTCCCATGGCCACGTGGGTTTGGTCCGTGAAAATGGAGGAGCGCCACCACCCAAAATTTGTAGTTTTAAGAAGGAACATGATTTTGGGGATTTTGGGGGGTGCACTATCCATCAACCTGAAGTAACAACGGCCAACTTCCGGTCGATAGGTCTGTGCAAATCCGAATATTTTTTGGTGGATATTTCGAAGCTTTTACTTGTCTTACTGTGGCCCTTTTGGGCTCCTTAAACTGGAATGCAGAAGCGAGCCCCCTCCCTCATCAACAGCTCCTCAACTAGAAGATCCAGATCCAACTCTGCCTATCGGTGGCTTGGCAACTCAGCGCAGGAGTATGGACCAGTATGGAGGAGTTCAATGCCATCTATTATATATTCCCGCTGGTCCTATCACAGCAAGCAGATTGCAAACCATTCAAACAAAAAACAAAAAGCAAATCAAATCAGATATCAATGCCTGACGTCTTGGTCTGGGCAGGGCAGATCATTGCAAAGTTCAAAGTCTTCAAATAATTACCACCCGGGTTTGATGATTATTCTACTATATGAATCTATATGACTGTATCACATCAATAGATTTTCACCGCTTGAATCAGCGACTCAAACAACCCCAGCCCGGCCCCACCTGCTGCGGTGACATTGCAAATTGAGCTTGTGCCAGGAGGCAATGTACCTGGCTGAAACAGGGAGGATCTTCTCTAGGAAAAATCCTGCTAGATGATGCTTAACCAGAAATTAAGAGACAGACTGACAGACTACATTAGATTCTATAAAATGAAATAAGATATAATATAATATAATATAACATAATATAATATAATATAACATAATATAATATAATAAAACATAGTATAATATAATATAATATAATATAGTATATTATAATATGGCATAATAAAGCATAATAATACAATTTAATATAAAATAACATAATATCAAAGCATATAATATAATTTAATATAATGTAAAAATATAAGCTATAAGCTATAATATAATATAATATAATTAATATAATATAATTAATATAATATAATATAATATAATATAATATAATATCATATAATTTTAAATAAAATAATATAATTTTAAATAAAATAATATAATTTTAAATAAAATAATATAATAATTAAAATATAATAATACCTAATATAATATAGTATAATATAATATAATTTAATTTAATATAATCGAAGGAAGTTTAGAAGTCAAACTTCCGACAATATGGACAGATGAAAAGGAGAGCAGGGCAGAGGCAGAGAGAAGAGGAAGATTAGAAGAAAGAAGATCAGAAGAGAAAGAGTAAGAAGAAAGAAAATGCAGATGTGCGAAAAGGTAGGAAAGTCGCGAAACACTGTTTTTCCAATGATTTGGGGCTCCGGAGGGTCGAAAAGTAGGGTCGCTAAAGCGGCGGGTGCGGAGCCAGCTGGCCAGATGAGAGATGAAAAAGTGCACGCCGTTGAGGCGCGAAGCACATTTGGAA